>OVAN01003893.1:0-27484 GCA_900406275.1 Anastatica hierochuntica
GTGTGTATAGGCACTTAGCCTATGTTGTGTAAGCCTCTTCGGAGGGTGCCGGCAGTCACTGAAGTTATCTAGGACCAATTTTGTGTTTACTTTGGGTGCTTTATGTGCCATTTTTGCTGCATATTTCTAGAACTAGTTTGGCGGTGTTGATTTGCTAAGTCGGGTCTGCCGACTTGCGTGTTCTAGCAATCCACCCCTCGCTGAGTGATTCCCCTATCACTCACTCCTCTTTTCTTGTCTCGCCCATCTTTTTCTTTTTCAGGTTTGTGTTAGAAGCGCCGGTTTAAAGTTCGAGTTGGTGGTTTTGTGAAATGGTTTTTGTTGTTCCCTCGGAACGAGTGTTACACATATTTCCGTCCAACGATTTCTGACCACATACATTCGGTCAAAATTTTGTGAAGTTGTACTCTTTTTGACCAATTTATGATCTATTACGTTTTCAAAAACAAATTTCTTTCTTGTAGTGTCAACACTTGTTCAGTAAGAGTTCCAAAGGTCCAAGACATTCACTACAAGAAAACAGTCAATTTGCGAGAGAAATTTGCGAGGAAAAAATGCAGTCACAAATTTGCGTCCAATTTGCGAGTGACTTGCAAGGAAAATTTGTTTACTCGCAAGTTAGTCGCAAAATTGCTTGGAAATATTTTACTCGCAATTCAGTCGCAAATTTGCGTTTTATTCAGGTGCGACTGGTATGACCCAACAGGTTGTCGAGGTGTTTGAGTTGACAGTTTGGGTGTTAAAGACGTAAACGCTAACAGAAGGTACAACAAATTCGAACCATTTGTACTCGCCTCACAAGCGGAGCAAGTGACGTTCGTCCAATATCCACGAGTAAGAGAAAGATGTGAGCGATGGCTTTCTCTCATCCTTGTAAGTCTAAGGGGTCGTATAATCGGATCTGAAGATGATATTGTGTTGCAAGAATATAGACCACAAGAAGAGACGGTTCATCCGGTTGAATCCACTGAGGATGTCATACATGTTGACCCATCTGCACGAGAGCTTGATGATGTACAGTTAAATGACAATGAAGACACTATGGTTGAATCAGAAGACGATGTTGATGATGATGAGGATGAAGGATCTGACGACGAAGATAGTTCCATTTATGTATCTGATGATAATGAAGTAGAATCTTATGATTGATGTATACTTTTCTTTAAAAATTGTTATTATGAAGATTGAAAAAAAAATTAAGACAGTTAATTTCAAATTTTGAACTTTTTTCTAATAATGAAGAATAATAAATTAAATTCTGAACATATATTGAAATGCGTTGCATCTTAAGGAAAAAACATGTAAACCAAATTTTTTTTTACATAATTATAATATTTGCGAGTGACTTGCGAGGATCACTCGCAATTCACTCGCAAATTTGCGAGAGACTTGTGAGTGATCCTCGCAAATCACTCGCAAATATATCCTAAACCCTAAACTCTAAACCGCAAACCTTAAACTTTAAATCCTAAGCGCCTAAATCGCGAAAGGAGTATTAGTAATCCAAATTAGGGAATCTTATGACATTATTTTAACATTTTTAAAAATTATATTACAATTTATACCGTTTTCGTTTATTTAGTTTACGAAATGAACTAAACTTGTCATAATAGTTATATTTTGTTTTACAAATTGAAAGTTACGAACTTTCTTGTAATAACGAAGAGTATTGAAATAAATTTAAAACATTAATTGTACTTATTTGGTTCATACCGAAAAACACTAAAGACTAAATCTGGAATTTCATTTTTTAAAAAAAAATTCAAAAATATGCGAGTGATTTGCGAGGATCACTCGCCAATCACCCGCAAAATATGGGCGCCAAACTAAAATTTTTTTGGCGGAATCTCAAAATTTTGCGAGGATTTTGCGAGAGAATTTAAATTCCCTCGCAAATTCCTAGCAAAACCCTTCCAAATACTTGCGTTTTTCCAAGTATTTGCGAGGGTTTTGCTAGTGCTTTGCGAGTGCACAAAAACATATATATACCCCCCATCTTCTCTCATTTTACACAATCTCCTATCTCTCTAAAAACAAACTCTCTCTCTACAACCATTCTCTCCAATCTCTCCAACACAAAAAGGTTAGTTCTTATATTTAATTTTTTAATTATTTTTCTGCTTAATTAATAGTTAGTATTTTAGTTAGATGATAGTTTAGGATGCCTGAGGAATCTAGTTAGGTTATTTAAATGGCCATTAGATACAAAAAAATATATTTTAATTTTAAAAGTATTAATGGCATGAATTATTTGTTAAATTCATATTAATTTAACTAAAAAATTTTAAAATTATTAAAAATTATTAAAATTTAATTAAAATTATTAATTAATTTTTAAATTTATTTTCCAAAACTATAGATGGAGCCGAACTCCTATCAGGCTTATCTACACCATTCACAGAGGTCTACGCCTGGTTCGAGTTCGGGACCTATCCTGAACTCCTTCCCGTCGACCGGATTTCCCACGCAGCCTGAATCTTCACACCAGGCCCCACCGGATCCGACGCCACCAGTAGCGCCGATTACGCTAAACATTCTACTTCGGAGTCCAGGTCGGGCTGCCTTGCCGATGTTACACCCCCAACGACCTACCGGGACACTTTGGTAAGTGCAAATATTTATTTATTTTAATTTCGTTTTTTATATCTATGTTTTTGCTAATGATTTAATTTTTTTTTAGGTTCGACAACGACGGATGCTCGTTAAATCTATTCGGAAGATTTTCGAACGGCATTACACATCGCCGTATAATAGCTAGAACGTGTCGCCACGAGCCTCTGCCGATGAGTGGTTCATCTCTTTTGCGGTAATGTTATTTTTATTTTCATATTCATATTTTAAATTCAATAACTTTTTTGTACTAATTTTTTTTCCGGCAAACAGACAACTGGGATTACTCCCCGACGGAGAGGGTACGAGATGAATTTGAGAAAAAATTCAAGGCGCGACTCTTGGATCAAGTCGGCCGCTGGAAGTTGAAGTTGAAGAAAACGGTTGACCTCGCGAAGTCCGGATGGATGGACACCGCTGTTTGGGCCAGACTTGTCGCGCATTGGACAAAGGAACCGCACAAGGCGAAGAGCGACCGCTGTATTACAGCCCGGAATAATCCGGAGACACAGCAGAATGATGCTAGCCACTGGGCCAAACAGCACTCATTCAGGGCGAAAGCCCGAAATATTGTAAGTCAATTTTTATTTATTTATGAAATAGTTCATAAAATTTTAGTATAATTAACAATTAGTATATTAATTATTAATTAGTATTTTAATTAGAATATTAATTATTTATTAGTATATTAAATAATTATTATAATTATTAATTACTACATTAATTAATATATTAATCAATAAGTATAATTAATAATTAGTATATTAATTAGTATATTAATTAGTATCTTAATTATTAAAATATGAAAGTTTCTCAGCGTAAAAAGGTGATTATCGAAGTTTCTCTCTCAAGTTTACTGTTCATTCTCTCTACTGATACAACCTTGAGTTGCTCGTTTCTTCGGTTCCGGTGGATCCGGAATCGTCGTATTTTTGTTTTTTGTCTCTTCCATCGGTGAAGTCTGATAGAGTTTAGACTTGCAAACTCTAAGAACAAACCAAATCTGAAGCTCTTTCTTATTAGAATAGAAATGGATACAAGAAGTAGAGGTAGAATAGATATCTTAGGAAGCAAAATCACTACTCTCTAAGAAATCTCCCAATCAGATCCGAAGACCTGCCCAAAGATAGCAAGAGCTATCTCCCAAATCCCAAAACCAACCTCCTCAAAACGATGACCTTGTATCTGTATTTAAAAGACTAAACCTCGGACCCTCTAAGAGAAAGAGAGTCTTTCCTTTCAAAAGCCAACTCATCAACTGGTCAATACCTCCCATTGACTGCCTCTCGACTTAGTAACGTATCAATACCCGCCCCTTTAAAATAACGCTTGTCCTCAAGCGTGAAAGGGTAGAAACTCACCATTGTTCAACTTTTCCACAGCATCATGGCTGCAGTTCTTGTGTCTCCCTCACTGCTTCCTTTTCTTGAGACATATGCTGAATCATAGCAGCCTTCACATAAAACATAAAGAAAAAACCATTCTTTACCCCATCTAACCAAGATCATCACGTGAGCACCAACATATGAGAATATTGTTGTGAGCATACGTTCTGAATCCTCCTTCCTTTTCTCAGTTTTGGTTGTGTACTTAAACCTCCACTTGTGTTTCACACACATGCCATGTATTATGGTCTTCGAACATATAGTAAGAACCTGTAAGCCAGAGTGTAAACTAGCAGATAAAAATTCCTCCTCAATATGCCTAATCAATTCTTTTTGGAACATCAACTTTATCTCATTCCTTGATTCGTTCTTCAGAAATCCTTCAATAATTGGATTCTCAATGGTCTGAGGGTGTAGAACATAGTCTTTGCTCCCTTTTGCTTGAACCTTACTCTGTCAGCCTCTGCATCTGATTTTTTCTCTTTTTGTTTTAAGATATGCTTCAGCACCTTTCGAATTACTAAATCGTGTTTAGCGATATGCTTCCTCCACTGTACTCGTTTGTTCATAGCTTTAAACCCTTCACCATTGAGATACTGAAACTTCGCACTAACTCGTTGGACCTCATTTTCACTTGTCTCTTCCTCAAAAGTCAGATTGTACTTCCTCCACTCTTTCATACTTAGTATGATATGCTCTTGAAAACTCAATATATAGCCAGATGGTGACAAGATTTTTCGTTGCTTCCGTTGTTTGAATTTGTACATCCAAGACTTGGGAGTTAAGCTCTTCTTCCTCCATTGACGTAGTCTGTGTCCTCTTAGCATCGGTTCATCAAACACTTTGGAAGCATATGAATCCATACCACCACCAATAAAAATATAATTTTCATTAACCTCCTTTAATTCATCCCTGCAGAACCTTTTCTTAGGACATGCTATTGTCTCCGTTAGGAACATCCGTGGGATCAGATCCACATGTTGGATCAAATACGAGGCAGAGATCAAATCTTTTCCCTGACTAGATTTATTTCCCTGCATCACTAGCATTGTTGTAAGAAATAGTAGTTGCTCACTTATCAAAGCTCTTATCCTAAACTTATTCTTGAATAATGACATGAACTGGTTCTCATCCATGTGTAGCACCTTAGTCACCTTGTCTCTCAGCTTCTCACTATCCAAATAATCAGAATTCACAATGAAAGACCATCCCTTCTCCACCATAGGTCCATAAAGCCATTCTGTGAAGCCATTCTCTACCTTGGATTGAAAACTCATCCCATCAAACATCAACAGCCCCTGTATGATATCACACCCTTTCCAAAACTCCTGTAGACTCATGTTTGCATTATACCCAGTCCATATAGCCCCTTCCCCGTTCAAGGACCCAAACCTCAAACTATTATCACTCATATAGTGACTACTAAGAATAAACCTCTCAACTTTACCCACATTTGTTTCACATAACTCTGAAAACCATTGCTTTTTTTGTACCCCATCGCTTTTCCTTGACCTATGTTTAAACTTAAACATCCATGACTTACGAAACAAACTCATCTTCTTCCTTTGAAACTTTTTGTTTCTTCTATGGAGCATTTTGTCGAACACTTGGTGTGCCTCTGATTTCTTGATGATATTTTCATGAGACTTTTCTGAACGAACCAGATTATTACTTACACTTGCAAGCGACAATTCACTCTAATATTGTGGAAGTAACTGCTTCTTCGCTTCTATCGGAACCAATGAATCAACCACTAGAATATCCTTTGTAGCTTCTTGCGCTTTCTCTTCCTCATTTGATTCACCGTCCAAAACCAATTTCTTCTCATAAACGATATCAGATTCTAAACTTCGTTGTATCGCCTGAATAGTCTCTTTTTCGTGGATCTTCATTGCTTGTCTTTGTGCTTCAACTTTACATCGTGCGAAGAACCTTCTGTTGTTCTCTTTTAACGCCAGTTTCTCCGGATCGTTATCATCACCAAACCGGATCAATAACATAATCTTCGTTGATTCCCAACTGTGGAAAAGCCCCATAGACTTTCGATGTCGAACCATTCGCGAGCTTCTCCTTCAATGAAGCAGTTAGCAAAATTCAATCTTTCCAGGTCTGTGTATAGTTCACGAACAAAATAGTTTTCTACCCAATCTAGCCATGGCCGCAAATCCACACCAACAAACACAGGAATCTTCGATCCAGCACCAAAACCCATCGCGAAGCACGATCAGCTCACAAACGCACCAATTGATAGAGTTTAGACTTGCAAACTCTAAGAACAAACCAAATCTGAAGCTCTTTCTTATTAGAATAGAAATGGATACAAGAAGTAGAGGTAGAATAGATATCTTAGGAAACAAAATCACTCACTCTCTAAGAAATCTCCCAATCAGATCCGAAGACCTGCCCAAAGATAGCAAGAGCTATCTCCCAAATCCCAAAACCAGCCTCCTCAAAACGATGACCTTGTATTTGTATTTAAAAGACTAAACCTCGGACCCTCTAAGAGAAAGAGAGTCTTTCCTTTCCAAAGCCAACTCATCAACCGGTCAATACCTCCCATTGACTACCTCCCGTTAAAAGACTTAGAGCATCATTGTCAAAGGATCTTAATGGGGTTTTTAAGCAAAAAGTGATGTGGAACCCACAAAAAAAATTAAGAAGCGTCTCTTATTTTGCCAAAACAAGATCCGTTTTTTCCACTGTTTTGCGGGCCCCACCGCCACGTGGCGGCCTGCAATAGGTGGATCTTTTATTTTTTTTTTTTTTTTTAAATAAATCGAAACCAAACTTTAAAATAATATAAAAATTATTTTAAGAACCCTTTTAATCGGTTGTTTGAAAAAGATGCTCTTAGTAACGTATCAAAGTCCGATGATGTTGCTTTGTTTTTCGGAATCAATAAACTTCCGGTGATAAACCGGTTCTCTTTCGTCGTTTAACAATGACGATACCTTCTTCAGCTTTGACCGATTTTCTTCTTCGACTTATGTCGAGTTTGTTTAGCGGCGTTGGTTTAGTTAGTAGCTATCGGATTTTCTAGTCCAAGTTTGTAGCCCAAATCAGAGTGGTCTCTACTCAAATCTTTAATTCATCTGATTTAGGGTGTTGATAGCAACCCTCTGTTCTTTAAAATTTATGCTGCTCCTTAGTGCTTTCACGGCATAACTTTCTTTGTTCGTAGGGAGTAATGTCGCGCCTTCCTTGTCCGTCATCTGAAGTCACGACGGAAAGTTAAATCTCCGTGATAAAATCTTCCGGAGGTGGGGGAGCGTCTCTCTTAGCAAGTGAGTGGTGCTGATGAAAATTGCTGGAGATGGTTGTTAATGGGTTGCGTACTGCCATAAGAGCTGTTACAAGAGAGCTTGAAGAGAAAAGATTTCTTGTGATGTTCCCAGATGAACAGGAACGATGGAGCAAGCAAGAAGAGTCTCGAAGAATTTCCAAGGCGAAGAGGGATGGCACGTGTCCAAATTTAAGAGGACTGAATTTTATTGAAATCACGTGTTCATTCTTGTGTTTATCTTCTAATACAGTAATGGGCTAGTAAGCCTTGTAAATTCTTGGTAATATTTTGTAACTGCTTTTATGGCCTCAATCAATAAAATAAGCTCTGGCTGGAAAAAAAAAAATCTTAATTATTAAATTTCTAAAGGTAGTTTTAATTCCCGAACTTGAAAAAAATAGGTCGACTCTGCGCAGTCCGAGACAGTCGATTTATTGGCTGTTTTACCAGAGACAAAGCAGAGGACCGACCAAAAATGGGTAGATACGAAGTCCGAGCGCTTCTACAATGAGGTCACCATGAAGATTGATGCAGCCGAGATCGAGACGTCGATGGAAAATCCAGATAGCTCGCTCCAAACCACGGGTCTGTCGCAGTTCGAGAAGAACAAAAATTTTCTCAGGTTATTACGTAGTTTTATAATATTTAATAAAAAAATTAATACGAACAATTTGTTTAATATTAAATTTTTTATTTCTTTTTTTGTAGATTGCTCCCCGGTCGAAAGGCCGGATCTTTGGCGTTGGTTCTCTGCAGTCGGAGGCGTCTTCAGCTACGTCCGGTGTTCAGCTTCCTCTCTGCGGCATCCAGTCCGAGCTTCAGACAGAGCTGTAGCAGACGAAGTCGTTGTTAGGGGCGACGCAAAATGAGTTGTCAGTCGTCAAACAAAAGATGGAAACTTATTCTGTGCTTTTTGATTATATGTCGAACATGAACGCTGACTTCCAAGCATGGTTTTCCCGGACGCACCAGCAGCAGCATCAACAGCAACATGAGCAGTGGGAAGAACAGCAGCAGCAACAGCCGTATAACCAAAATTAGATTTAGGTTTTATTTAATTTGGTTTTGTAAACCTTTAAAAATATTTAAAATATTTCGGATGTTTTTTTTAAATTTTTTTTTAAAATTTATAAAATATTTTCAATTTTAAAAATTTAATTATTTCATATTTCTTTTAAAAAAATTTTAATATTTGCTTGGAAATTGCAAGTGGGCCGTCGCAAATTCCAAGCAAAATTTTGCTTGGAATTTGCGAGAGATCACTCGCAATTTCCAAGCAAAATTTGCTAGGAAAATGGTCTCTCGCAAATTCCTAACAAAATTTTGCTAGTAATTTGACTCGCAATTTGACTCGCAATTTCCAAGCAAAATTTGCTAGGAAACATGGCTTTCGCAAATTCCTAACAAAGTTTTGCTGGAAAATTGCGACTGAGCACTCGCAAATCACTCGTAAATTTTTGCTTGTGTTTTCTAATCGCAGTTTACTCGCAAATATACAGTCGCAGATTACTCGCAAAATTGCGACGAACTAGCGAGTATATTTGGTACTCGCAAATTTGCGAGTAAACTACGAGTAAATTCATTTGCGAGAAACCATTTGCGACCGGAATATTTTACTCGCAAATCATGATTTGGGTGAAACTTGCTAGTGGAATGTTCCCGCAAATTAGTCATTTTCTTGTAGTGTTTGTCAATTCATCTCTGCAGTTCCAAGCTTCATGTTTTAGATTTGGATAATCAGTGGTGGTGTATTCAACTGTCGCTCCAATGGTGGCTGGAGGTGGTGATATTCCACCATTAACAAAGCCAAGTAACTTCTAATATCTAAGGAGAGATTTCATTGCATTTTCTAAATGAAGTAGCTATTGTCATTGAGCTTGATAGTAATGAAACTTGCTTCTTGGATGTTAGATGAAAAAGATAGGTGTATTCCCAGCCATTGTTGTTCTTATTAAGAATTAGCAAAGCTCTGATGCCATGATCAAAACAGAGAGAGAAATGCAACTTTAATTTTTCTGGTGAAAAAAAAATGCAACTTTAATTTTTCTCTGAAAACTTAACTTATCATTAACACTACAAAAATATTGTACTTGTACGAAACTATGAGTTAAGATAACGCTATAGATCTTTTGCGTCATATTTATCTACGTTTCGCAGTTGTCATCTTTTGTATATTACTTAAAGGAGAAAATCGGTTATTGCTCTCTCTCTTTTTGTAACATGTACTATTGTTTTAAACTCATTCTTCTTTGTCTTCTTCTGCTTTGTTTCGGGTATAGGAGATGGACTTGGTTTCTTCCTGTTGGAAACAGAGGACAATAGTTTGTATGTAGAAGATGAATATCACGTAAAATACTCTTTATTAAGGTAAAAAAATAACTCAAAAACCTTACAACTTTCGATCTCTATACCTCAAAGATCTGTTCTATATCTCACGCACACTTAAGCAACAAGTTCATCTAACCCTTATTTATGATATTCACTAAGTCCTAAACAAATTAGGAAGAGAATATATCTTATAGATAACCCCCAAGATATAATCATTATCTACTCTCCTTAACCATAACTCGGTTTAGGACTTCCTATTATCGAACCACCTCTTGGTTTAAAGGGTTACTTGCTGCTTGAGTTAACTTCAAGCTTAGCTTGACATTCTCCCCCTTAAGCTTGAAGTTGTTTTCTTAAGATTTTGAACTTCGATAAGACCCCTCATCTCTTTGTACTTAATCTTTCCAAGTGCTTTAGTCAAGATGTCTGCCTTCTGTAACTCTCCTAGAACATGCTCAACCTTCACTTGCTCATTCTCAACACATTCACGTATAAAATGATATCTTCTATGTATGTATTTACTCCGTTCGTGAAAGACAGGATTCTTGGTAAGAGATATCGCAGACTTATTGTCGATTTTCACCACTACTTTCTCGGCACTCCTTACCATTATCTCACCAAGTAGTTCTTGTAACCAGATTGCTTGCTTAGTTGCCTTTGTCGCTGCCATAAACTCGGCTTCACATGATGATAGAGCCACAGTTTCTTGCTTTTGCGAACACCATGTAATCGGGCTGTTGTTCACGTAGAATATGTGTCATGTGGTGCTCTTACCATCGTCCATGTTCACGTTATGAGAACTATCACTATATCCTTTTATCTTGATCTCATTAGCCCATGTAAACATCAAGCCAAACGAAAGTGTACCTTGAAGATATCTTAGTACGTGTTTCAAACCTATGTCGTGTGACACCTTTGGCTCTTGCATATAGCGACTCAAGACCCCAACACTGAAGGATAAGTCAAGCCGATTGTGTACTAGATACCTCAAATAGCCGATACTTCTCCTATATCTTGTTGCGTCTATGGTTTCTTCTTCACTTGCTCTCGATAGCTTCAGATTTACTTCCATTGGTATTTGACATGGATTACATTATTTTAGCCCAACATCTTTAAGAATTCCTGATGCATATCTCTCTTGTTTCAACGTAATTCCTCATTCATGTTGCAACACTTCTATTCCCAAATAATAGGACAGCTTTCCCAAATCGCTCATCTCAAACTTCTTGGCCATCTCTTCCTTAAATTCACAAATCATCTTTAGACTAGAGCCTTTTACCAATAAATCATCAACATAAACGACTATAACAAGTAAATGTTCTCCATATTTCTTGTAATAGATCGAGGACTCTTTTGTACATCTCGTGAACTCCAATTCTCTATGCATCTTATTTAGTTTGTCATTCCAGGATCTAGGTGCTTGTTTGAGTTCATAGAGAGCCTTAGATAACTTGTACACCTTATGTTCACTTCCCTTGATCTCAAAACCTTCAGGTTACAAGACATAAACTTCTTCTTTAAGTTCACCATGGAGAAAGATTGTTTTAACATATAAATGATGTACCTCCCAGCTAAACAAGGCTGCGATGGTTAGGATTAGCCGAATTATCTCAATTCTAGCAACAGGTGCGAATACTTCGTCATAATCTATACCATGTGTCTGTATGTATCTTTTAGCTACCAACCTTGCCTTGTATTTATTAACACTACCATCAAAATTTCTCTTGATTTTAAACACCCATTTCAAACCAATGGCCTTCACTCTGGCTGGCAACTCAACTAAACTCCATGTTTGATTTCTTTCGACGGAAGATAATTCGTCCTTGCAAGCATCGATCCACACAGTCAGTTTCTTAGCTTCCTCAAAGTTCCATGGTTCATCATTAACCATCATCAACACGAGCTCACACTCTGTTTCGGCCATCAACATGTAATCTGAGAGATATTCTGGTTTGTTTCGTGTTCTCGAAGATCTTCTTAACCTAGGCTGTTCACCACTCTCTTCATCATCACTTGATATATGGTGAACATCATCTTCGGTTTTAGGTTCTAATACCGCCATTGTTTCTTCACCCTTTTCGGTCTGATCTCGTCTCCTTGTCTCAAATCCAGCATGTTCTTCTCTTCCTTGATCAACTTCCTTTTCGGGCTCTATTAAGGCATGGTTTCCAAAGTCACCAAGTATAACTTTAAATGTTCCACTATGATCCTCGCGAATACTCTCAGTGCTACTGTTCTAGTTCCATGTTTTATCTTCTAGAAATACCACATCTCTGCTAACAATGATTCTCTTACTTTCAAGATCAAGCATTTGATAGGCCTTGCTCTCTGGTTCTGTTCCCAAGTGTACCAAGGCACGTGATCTTTTTTCTAGCTTCTTTTTGTGAGGAAACTCGACTCTAGTGTACCCTACACAACCGAAAATTCGCAGGTGAGATAGACTTGGTTTTCTGCCTTTGAAAATCTCGTAAAGCGTTTGAGATTTTAGTGCCTTAGTAGCCACTCTATTGATCAAATACGTGGTGTGTCGAACTGCCTCTCCCCAAAGATAATTTGGCAACTCCATGTGTTTCAAAATGGTTCTTGTCATCTCTAAGAGAGTAAGATTTCATCTCTCGACTACTCCATTTTGTTGTGGAGAGTATGGCGCAGTTAGGTGTCTTTCAACCCCATTATCTTTATAGAAATTTTGAAATTCCAGGGATATGAACTCTCCTCCTCTATCTGTCCTAAACACTTTTATGGAAAGACCCGTCTCTTGTTCTGTTAATCTCTTCCATTTTTTAAACTTTTTGAAAGCTTCTCCTTTCTCTTTCAAAAGTATTGTCCACATGTATCGCGAATGATCATCAATCAGAACAAAAATATACCTACTTACACCGCTTGTAGAAGGTGTAATGGGACCACATAAGTCTCCGTGTATTTATTCAAGGTTTCTAGATGCCCGAAAACATGTTGCTTGTGGATATGAAATCTTTGCTTGTTTCCCAAGCAAGCACGCCACACAAGGTTTCCTTTCAAAGTTTAATCTCGGCAGCCCTGTCACTAACTCTTTCTTCGCCATAGCCTTTAGATTGTCATAGTTTATGTGACCTAAGCGAGCATGCCACTTCATAGATTCATCACCGATCCCTGCTTGTAAACACTTAATGTATTCAACCTCTAGTTACACTTTATATAATCGATTCCTTCCTCTTTTGGTTTCGACAAGTATCCTATTATCCCGATCGTAGAGAAACAGAAGATCAGCTTTCATTCGCACCTCACAGCCCACTTCACTAGCTTGCCCGAAGCTGATAATGTTACTTTTAAGGTCTGGAATATATTAGACATCCAAAAGAATTTTCTTCACACCTCCTTCAAAGAGAAACCTTATTGAGCCCTTACCTTTGATATCGATTCGAGAATCATCTCCAAATCTAACTTTACCCGTAATTGACTCATCCAAGGAGAAGAAGCACATTCGATTTCCAATCATGTGGTTACTGGCACCGTTGTCTAAGTACCACAAGCTATCTGAATCCTTGCTCTCTTCAAACATACTCGACTTGACCTTCTCCTCATTCAAGTATACAAGCTCATGCATCATTAATTCATCTGCACCATGTGTATCTTCCTCTTTGTTCTCTTGAGTCTCTTGAAGTTTTAGTAGATGATCTGGACAATCTGAGGCATAATGGCCTACTTTATCACACCTATAACATGTGATGTTTGTTGAATCTCTAGCACCGCCATACCGTCCTCTTCCTCTGCCTCTTGTGGAAAATCTACCTCCACGGCCTCGTGCTCTATTTGCTCCATCAAATCCTCCGCGGGTTTTACCTTCATCATCAAAGACTCGAGCTGTTCTTTGTTCAGCATACATCAACTTATTGTTATCCTCTGTTTTGTCTTCTTCATCTACATTGATCCTTTCTTCGTAAGTTTTTAAACGCCCTATTATATCTTCGAAGCTGGTGCTTTTAAGATCTAGGACTTGTTCGAGTGCTGCAACAATATGTATATATCTTTTCCGAGGCAAACTCTTCAGAAACTTTTTCACAAGCTTTTGCTCTTCTATTTCTTCACCCAGGGTCGAGGCTTTAGAAGAAATTTCGCATATTCTCCCAGAAAATTGATCTATGGTCTCACTTTCTTTCATTTTTAATATGTCAAACTCTGCCATTAAAGTTTGTAGGCGAGCTTCCTTAACTCTCTCAGCCCCCATATGTCTTGATTTGATCGCATCCCACACTTGTTTTGTCGTGTCTAAGGAATGGATTGTACGATTCTCCTACTTGCAAGACAAGTGCCTCAGGAATGGATTGTACGATTAATTCCATGGCAATGATATTCTTCTCGGCATCATCATTCTCCGTGTCAATTACATCCCATACGGTATAGTTTGTAGAGTTTAGAAGAGGACACTTTAAAAAAGATGATCCTCTATCAGGTGGTGGCCTGTTCTCCGACGATGTGGTCGACACAACCACACTGTTGTCCCCCATCACGATTTCAGAAAGGCTCTGATACCAATTGTTGGAAACAGAGGACAATAGTTTGTATGTAGAAGATGAATATCACGTAAAACACTCTTTATTAACGTAAAAAACTAACTCAAAAACCTTACAACTCTCGATCTCTATAACTCAAAGATTTGTTCTATATCTCATGCACACTTAAGCAACAAGTTCATCTAACCCTATTTATGATATTCACTAAGTCCTAAACAAACTAGGAAGAGAAAATATCTTATAGATAACTCCCAAGGTATAATTATTATCTACTCTCCTAAACCATAACTCGGTTTAGGACTTCCTATTATCGAACCACCTCTTGGTTTAAAGGGTTATTTTCTGCTTAAGTTAACTTCAAGCTTAGCTTGACACTTTCGCTGGACTTTCAACATTATGCCCATAAAATGGATAAATTAGGCTTTGAAGGTGTTCACAAAGCTAATCATTAGTTATCTTTAGATTTTAGAAATCTATTTCAAAGCTTCGAAAAATGTTTTTGAACAGCAGTTATTCTTAGTTTCTTAAGAGCCATGCCAAGAAATAGAGCATATAGATAAAATTCTAATGCATTAATTGTTTATAGGAAATATGTTTTGTTGATTTTTCCTATAGCTAGACAATTAAAATTTTAGATTCAGTATGGTTCGGTTCGAAATTTTGAAATGATAAACTGTTTTGAAGAAACACGCGATCTAAACCAAATTAAATTTTGGTTGGTTTTGAAAGTGACACATTTCGATGTGATTCATGTTCAAATTTTTTGTGCTAACTTGGAATTGAAAACGTAAATTTTCAGTTACATAGTTCATTTTTAGTTAATTTTGTTAAACTTCGGTTAACCGTTTACCAAGGCAGATTCCCTAAACCCAAGCAACACACTTTCCAGTGTGTCCACATAACTTAACGCGCACGAAAAAACTATACAAGTAGAAAGACAAACAACTAAATTCAGGAAATTGTGAGGTAAATGAATTTCTAAGAGTTGACAAAAAAGTGTCTCTATTGATGTTCCACGAATCTTATCAATATTTTGGTGTGATCTAGTGATGGTAGATACGACATTTCATAAAACATATGATGTGACGCATCAATAAATAGAATAAAATATATCTTTTTCGCTTTGATTAGTCTTCCAATTATTTTATTCTTTAGTAATTAACTTTAAGTTTGACACCATGGGTGGAAGTGGAGAAAAGTGTAGACATCAACTATGATTGAAGTATGCTTTGGCTTACAAAAAAAAAGACTTGGAGTTAATTTCACACGCTAAAACATTATATTACTAAAGAAATCGAAACTTGCAAGTTAATGAAACACTCAAGAACAAAAAATAACTCTTCTTTATTATTTTGTATAATCTCCCAAAACAATCTCTAAAAACTCATGAATCCATCACAACTCAATGGATCTTTATTTATAACTAAAAACAATTCCTAATCCTAAAAGACTTTCCTTTTATTTTAGATATCTCCTAAAACAAATATTCTTTAGTTTAGATAACTCCTAAACTAATTAGGATTAGAATCTTAGCTAACTTGTTCTTCAAGTCTTCTTTCTCTTCAAGCTTACTCCAACAATCTCCCTTTTAAGCTTGAAGTTCATTCTTAAAATATCATGCAATTCAATTAAGTTCCTCATTTCTTTAAACTTCGTCTTCCCAAGAGCCTTGGTTAAGATGTCCGCTTTCTGCTCTGTTCCGGGAATGTGCTCAACTTCAACCTAGCCATTTTCAATGCATTCTCTTTTGAAATGGTATCTTCGATGAATGTGTTTACTACGTCCAGAAAAATAGGATTCTTTGTCAATGTTATAGCTGAGCGATTGTCAATTCTCAACAAGACTTTCTCGCCTTCTGTACCCGTGATTTCTTTGAGTAAGTCTTGAAGCCAAATGACTTGTTTCGAAGCTTAAGTGGCAGCCATAAACTCAGCTTCACACAATGGTAAGGCCACCGTGTCTTGTTTCTGTGAACACTAAGAGATCGGACCTTCACCTAGATGGAAAATATGTCCACTTGTGCTTTTCCCATCATCAGGATCAATATTATGACTATTGTCACTGTAGCCTATTAATCTTGGTACTACTGAGGCCAATTTTTCAAACACTAATCCGAGCTCAATAGTCCCTCTCAAGTACCTCAAAATATGTTTCATCGCAGCTCCATGCGATTCTCTAGGACTTTGCATGTAACGACTTAGTACTCAAACTGCATGCGACAAATCATGTCTAGTGTGAAGTAGATATTTGAGGCATCCTATGTTCTTTTGAAACCCTGTAGCATCTATCTCCTTCTCGGTTTCGAATTTAGACAAATCCAAGCCCATCTCCATAGGTGTATGAGCTAAGTTTCACGCCTGCATTCCTGCATCCTCAAGAATTCGCGAGGCATATCGTCGTTGAGTGACTGTTATCTTCCCTTCATATTGATTCACTTTCAAATTTTGAGCTCATCTCCCCTTTAAAGCTTTTGATGATTTTGATATATGTTCCAATAATAAAACGATCATCAACATACACGGCTATTAGTAGGAGCTCACCTTCGACCTCCTTTTTATATACCGAGGGTTCTTTAACACATTTTTCGAACTTGAGCTCAAGAAGTATCTTGTTTAACTTTTTGTTCCAAGCTCTCGGTGCTTGTCTCAATCCAGAGAGTGCTTTACTGAGTTTATAGACTTTCCCTTCTCTCCCCTTCACTTCAAAACCTTATGGCTGCATAACATAAACATTCTCCTTTAATTCTCCATGTAAGAAAGCTGTTTTTACATCTAGGTGATGTACCTCCAGCCATGTGAAGCTGCAAGATTAAGAAGCAAACGTATTGTCTCAAGTCTTGAAAATGGCACAAAACTTCTTCAAATTCCTCTCCATGTTGCTGCACATATCATTTTGCAACAAGTCTAGCTTTATACTTGTTAATACTTCCATCAGAATTTCATTTTATCTTAAAAATTCATTTGAATCCAATGGGTTTATCGCCACAGGGAAGATCAACAAGATTCTAACAATGATTTTTGTTAATCGAGGCGATTTCATTTTCACATGCAAGAACCCATTCTCTCGATTTGCATGCCTCAAGGAACGTGTATGGCTCGTTATTCATGCAAAGTTATAACTTTTCTCCTTCTTATTCAGCAAGTA
The DNA here is from genome assembly GCA_900406275.1 of Anastatica hierochuntica. Taxonomy (NCBI): domain Eukaryota; kingdom Viridiplantae; phylum Streptophyta; class Magnoliopsida; order Brassicales; family Brassicaceae; genus Anastatica; species Anastatica hierochuntica. The sequence continues at coordinate 17,244 of OVAN01003893.1, forward strand.
ATACGTAGTCTTCTAAGTACTTAGGTTTTAGGGTTTGTCTACTTGTTCTCCTCAACGGTGCTTGCATGTTTCCCTCCAGAGTATCATCTGCTCTTGTATTTTCACCATGAACAGACTCTGTATTTCCACCATTATTACCACCATCATCACGGCTGGATATTGTGGATGTCAAATCCAACATTTAGAATTTATATGAAGAATTGAGTGAGAAAGAATTCCGCGGGAAGAATCCCGTTTGGACTTTGAGATGAAGAACATATATTTTATTGATGATGTTAAGATGAACCAAATGAACAAACGTCTTTTGCTAAGAATTGATAAAAGAAAGGAATTGGTATTACAAATCTTAAGAAAATATAGAACTTTTAGTGTTTTGGCGTCTATCTCCCTCTAGCTGCCTCTCTCTACATCTCTCCCCCTTTTTAAATAAGATCTCCCGATCAATCTTGACGGTTCCTAGATTCGTTGCGCTATTCTCGGACCAGCCTTCTTGACCTAGGACTCAGTCTTTCTTCTTACGTAAAATCAGCTCTCGACTTGTAGCTTAATGGGCCTTTGGTTAGATCGAAATCCAGGCCCAACAGTTGCCCCCAACATCTAGCCGGAGGCACGAAACCTCATATGCGGTTCCTTTATCATATCATACCTTAACCACTTCGATTCTCGATAAGTAGAAATATTTTCAAAAAAATCTTCATAATTCAAAATCAAGGGCCACAATTGATTTCTGTTGATCCGACGGTTCGCGAAGATGGGGAGGTGAAAGGCTAACCCTTGGCTTTCGCGCTTCTGACGTGATATAAACTAGCTTAATCACTCTTAGGACTTACTCATGTCTCGTGCCACGATCAAGGTAATGCTCTCTCCTCTTTCTCATTTTTTCCTTTAAATTTCTTATGCAATTCCACTTTCCCTTTTGTCTTCAACGAGAAAACCCTAATCAAACATCGATTCTTCAGCTTTCATCCTCTAAGATTTCTCTGAATCTACTTCTTCCTTCTCCTAACCTTAGATTTCCCTCTTTCACCTCTCTGTGACCCATTAGGGGACCTAGAAAAGAAATTGTTGAGAGTTCCAAAGGTGATCGGAAGCAGAGGAAGGCGAGAACGGGGATTGTTGACAAGGATGCCGCGATGGCCATAAAGACGGAGATGGTAGCAAAATCTCTGACCTCTGGCGGGACTTCTTTCGGTCCTCATCAACCCTCGTCGCTTACTCACCAGGAGATAGTCAATCTCATGGTTGAGGTTGGAGCCTTAAAAGATCTCGCCAAGCGATGTGACACCGACAACACTCCCGAAAACACTCCACCCGGTTGGTTTTTGATCCATGAGAACTACATCCTTAAGTGCCACCTTAGATTTCCTCTACCCGACCATCTCTTAGACCTAATGGATCACTACAATCTTGCCATTCCCAAGCTCTGTCCTTCGGTGATCAGAGCTATTTTAGGCTTATTGACTAGTTCGTGAGAGGTTGGGGTTAAGATTGAATGAAAAGACCTCCTCGGTCTTTACATGATAAAAGGAAGCCCTCCGACTAAGGGGGTCGGGGGACCTTTTACCTGCCGACCATACCTGGCAGGAGTATCTTTCGATTTACGGCTAACGATGAATTTTGGAGGCAAATGTTCTTTTATGTAAAAATCAATCCAACCACCATTCCCCTTGGTTGCATGATGCGTTCCTCTTGGTCCGGCACCCTTGGTCAGAGTTACAACTCACGGGACCTTTTAACTTCTCATATTATCATATTGACATTTATTTGTTCGGTATGCAGATTCGATTGAACCTTCTCAGCTCAGCCCTAAAAGCCTTTGCTTTGATCAATCGATTGAGACTTGACCCCGCTACTTAGACTGCTTTTCCTTCTTCAAGGGTAAACAGGGCCAGGTTCTCAGAAAGGTACGGAGCTCAGTTCCCGGACCCTGTCTCAGTGGATCAATTATAAGGTAAAGAGTATCTCCTTTTGCTGTCATTCAATATGTTATTCATGCTTTTGTTATCGTTCCAGTTTCAGAAGACGAGGACATAGTCGAGATCTCTACCGAAGCGAGTACCTCAGAAACTATCTCTAAGATGCCTCTTCAACAATCTTTCCGTTCCAAGCCCCGACCGAACAGACCCACTGGGAGTTCACGAACCCATGGTAGTTCTGGGGAAAAGGTCTTCGTTGGCTCTTTCATGAACTCAATCAAGGAAGTTCTCGATGATGGATCTTCGAGACCTCCTTTAATAACTATCTCGGTTTCTACCGTTCTAAAGACTTCAAAGGCTCAAGGGAAGAGATTGATGGTTGAGGAGCCAAAGGTGGGTAGTTTCGAGACTCGAGGAGATGAGATGGTCTATATTGTTGATGACATCTCACGCAAACGCGTACCTAACCCCATAACATCGAGAGGTAGTCAAGAATCTGATCACTCGTTACTTAAGAGAGCTCAGACCAAATCAGTCAAGAGGCACCCTGTTCTGGATGATGCTTGGGGGATGGCTACGTTGGTATGCCATATGAAACAGATCGGGTGTGCTTTCCCGGCCATTGTTCATTTGTCAAACTCAGATGCCTATCTGGATGTTTCCTACCACTTGGGTCAGGTACTATTTTTGCAACTTAATTACATTTATCATAATCTCGCTTGGTTGACCTGCTCTTATTTTTGATCTCATTTGGCCAATGTTTTGAACAAGACGTTCGTCGCGTATGAGAACCGAATGAGGGGCTTCCCTGATGTGAGAGAACTCGAGGTTGTGAAGGATGTGTTTCAGGAAACCAAGAACCAATTGGACGAATCTAGGTTGTTAGCTGAGACACTTCGGACTTAGGTTGAGGAGCTAAAGTCGCAGGCTGATATCTTGTCTGAGAAGGTAGAGGATTTGAGGATTAACAAAGAGGTTATGAACAAGAGGATCGTTGGTCTCGAAAGCTTTAAAAAGACTACTGAGGCTCAGGCCCAGGACTTGATTGTTCTTAATAATGAGCTGTCAGAGACAAAAGCCGCCGAAGTCCGCCTGGCTGTCAAGCGTGGGAAAAAAGAAAATGATGGGAGCCTATGAAATTTTTTTGGAGATTACTAAGGGTAAGTTCCAGAAGAAGAAGGAAGAAACCTCTCTTCAGATCTATGCTCAGGAGATCCAGGCGAATATTGAACTGGTAGAAGGTCTTATCTCCAAGGAGTCTCGAGTGCCCAAGAGGAACATGATAGATTGGTGGCCATCTTTCCAGCAGCCGAGGAGAAGTTCAAGAAATCTCTGGTCTCGGATTTTACTATTAGTAAGCTTTCGCTTCCTCAGATTTATGAGACCTCAGATGTCGATATTGCCTCAGCTTTAGATGGAGACAAACAGGCCAAGGCTGGAGATCGTGAATCCAATCTTAGTCATGGAGGTGTCTGTGAGTCTCGTGAACAATACCCCGATGGAATGGAAGAACAAGAAGGTGGAAACCAGGAAGACCTTTCCTTAGCTTTTATTTTCGAATAATGCCAGACTTTTCTTTTCGTTCAGTACTTAGTGCATGAGGAGGCCTTTAAACCTTATTTCGTAGTTTTTTTTAATTAAAGCTGGTAGCCTAGGGAGGCTTTTAAACATTTTTCTATGCTAAGTATTTTTGGATATTACTTATGAATATTGCTTTCAGTTTAGCTGGGATTGGGGCTTACACAAAATCCTTATTACCAATCTTGATTACTCGGAAAATTTCGACAACTTAACACTCAGTTTGAGCAATCAGATTTCTTGGATGATTTTGTTATCCAAGAGATGGGTCGTCAGGTCCTGTACTCTGACTCGAGATTAGGTTTCTTCGATCATGCATTTGAAGTTCTCAAAGGCTTAGGAAACCTTAATACCTTCTTGGGAATTAAGGTACGATATCATGATTATTGAGGGGTTCTCTGAACTCTTTACGAGTTAGGTTTCTGGAACCTTGAATAGTTATTACGAGAATCAGGTTTCTGAAACCTGAAGCTGGTATATCGATCCGAGACTCCTCAAGGATTAGAGCTTTTGGAGCTAAAGTGAGGATTCTAACACCTCTAGGGCCTGTTCAGGTTCTTAGGAACCTGAAATAAATGTTGGGGTTCTAGGATATTTGATATTGCTCAGGTTTTCAGGAACCTGAAGTGCATGCTAGGATTTCAAGACCTTTGAGAAATCAGGTTCTGGGAACCTGAAATTGATGTTAGGGTTTTAAGATCTTTGAGAAATCAGGTTTTTGGGAACCTGAAATTGATGTTAGGATTTTAAGACCTTTGAGAAATCAAGTTTTTGGGAACCTGAAATTGATGTTAGGATTTTAAGACCTCCGAGAAATCAGGTTTCTGGGAACCTGAAATTGATGTTAGGATTTTAAGACCTTCAAGAAATCAGGTTTCTGGGAACCTGAAATTGATGTTAGGATTTTAAGATCTTCGAGAGATCAAGTTCCTGGGAACCTGAAATTGATGTTAGGATTTTAAGACCTTCGAGAAATCAGGTTTCTGAGAACCTGAAATTGATGTTAAGAAATATAAGGAGACATTTTATTGATCTTTCGGAAGACACTCGAATATTTTACAACGTGGATGCCTGTTTCTGGATCTAAAATGATTCGAGACCTATCTAAAGATGTTTGGTGGTCAAAATCTGTAGCTCCTAGAATGATCATCCAGACGTCTGAATGATGATATTTTTTTTAAGTGGTGGGGATTGAATTTTTTTCCAGGAGCTGCCTACGTACCCTGTCAACGGATCAAGCCTAATGTAGTTCGATTGTTTTGATGGTACCTAGTGATAATACTTCTTGAGGTTCATGGCGTTTCATGATCGTATTTTGGGTACCCCGATTCGTACCTTTACGAGCTTATAGACTTCGGGTTGTACCACGTGGATGATCCGGTATAGACCCTCCCATTTGGTACCTAACTTCCCAACACCTCGCTCTTTGGTATTGTCGAAAACGTTCCTCAGTACAAGGTCGCCTACCACGAATTTCCTAGGTCTCACCTTGGAGTTGTAGTGTCGAGCCATTGCCTGTTGATAGTTTTTTATACGGATCATTGCTTAGTTTTAGCGTTCCTCGATCAGGTCCAGGTTGTCTAGCAACAACTGATCATTGGTTTCAGGGTTCGAGGTGCAAAGGCTTAGTTGGAGGCTCCCACTAAGGTTTCCGCTGAGACTACGACCTCCATCCCATAAGCTAAAGAGAAAGAGGTCTCCTCTGTAGCTGGTCTTGGGGTAGTGCGGCATGCCCATAAGACCTCAGGTAGCTTGTCGTACCAAGAATTCTTGTTGGTACCTAAGCGTCTTTTGAGATTTGCTAAAATCGATTTGTTAGCAGCCTCCGCTTATCCGTTTCCTTGAGGGTATCGAGGTGTGGACATAGTGAGGCGTATGTTCCATTTTTCACAGAATGTTGTGAATTCATCGGATATAAATTGTGATCCGTTATCTGTTACGATTTCGTAAGGGACGCCATGGCAACATATGATGTCTCGCCATTTGAATCTTTCGACCTCAAATTTGGTTACTTGTTGGAGACCCTTGACTTCTATCCATTGGTGAAGCAATCGGTTAAAACTAACAAGAAGCGTAATTTCTCTTGCCTTTTTTCTGAAGCTACTAAAGGGCCTACGACATTCATGGACCATTGCATGAAAGGATAAGGCGCATATATCGAGGATAACTTTTCGGTTGGTTGGTAAATGATCGGGGCGTGTCTTTGACATTTATCGCACTGGGACGAGAATGTCTTGCAGTCTGCGATTATGGTAGGCAAGATGTAACCTTTTCTTTTGATTATGATGGCTAAAGCTCGGCCAAGGGAGTGATTTCTGCACGAGCCTTCATGTACTTATGCCATGAGCTTAAGGGCGTCAAGGCCGTGAACGCATTTTAGGTATGGACCTAACACACTTCGCTTGTAAATGTTAGAGTCTATTATGCAATACCTTGCACTTAACGCTTTGAGTTTTCGAGCCTCCAAAGTGTGGGGGTGGGAGGGCTATACCCTCCTGAATATATTGCATAATTGGAACTCTCTAGTCCTCTCTTCCAAGTACTCTATCGTTGAAAGATATCGGGGGATCCTGCGTTGACTCGTCTACAAGTTCCAGGTTATTACATGGTTCGTTGTAAGTCTGGATCATGCCCCCAGAGGTATTCTGAGAGTCGAGCTCCGAAGAGTTTTCGTTCTCAGAAATACCTTATGGACTTGCGGTTGGCTCTGGAGTTTATGAGGACCTTCTGTTCTCAGAGATACATGTTGTTATGGGTGATTTTGGTCGTTCTTTGTAGCACTACGGAAGCTGGAGGTCATTGAATTTTTAGGAAAGATGATGTGATGTTGTTCTAAGCTTTAAGATCGATAATGGCGAAAAAGATTAGCCTTGTATTGATTTCTTAGCTTAGGGTTTTTGTGTCCCCACGTTTTGCCCTTAAGCTTCGTATATATACATGTAGTTCATGATTATCCCTCCAAGAATTGGATATATAGTGGTTATCCGTAAAATATATGCATCTATATCTAGAATACACGTCATTATCTATTAATTTAAATAATAAAAATAAGTAAGAGTCGGCGGNAGCGATCGGCTGGCTTACGGCTTCCGGCTATACAAGGTCGTCTAACTTCTGCCTTTCGGCTATGCAACATCCTCTGGCTTCCTGCTTCTGGGCATTCTCTTGCTTTGAGGTCTTACTACTGTACTCCATTTAAGCATGGTGAATTCCCATGACCAAAATTACTCCCAACAGTTTGCCCCTTATTGCGCAAGTTCGATCCGAAGCTGTAGAATAACATGTCTTCTAGGTGGTTTAGACAGGAAGCCATTAGTTGCTCGGCCTTTTTAGCTGTTACTTGCGCCGCCTATACTTTCTATAAGCGTTTGCTTGCTTTTAGTTTGAATTCTATCATATAACGGCCACCGTTGCAGCAGGAGGTTGCATCTAGCTCTTGATGTCTGGCCTTAAGGCTTTGAATTTTGAATTTCGTGAGCCGTTAGCACTTTTCAAGGGTTGTTGGTTTGTTGAAAAATCCCAGCCATTGACTTTGTGAGGAGAAGGAAGAAAATAGACGTTGCTTTAGCGAGATACACACCAATGATTGGACGCGTGCGAGCAATTTCAATTTCTTCTCTTTCCTTTTAAACTATTTCTTTCTTTTTCTCTCGCATTTTAATTTCGTCTTCTTCCTTTCTCTGCTAAAATTCTTTGCTCCCGGAATCCTTATCAAGCTTCCCATCCGCGAATTTAAGGTTAGATCCTCTTCTTCCTTCTTCGTTTTGCTTCTCGTAGGATAGATTCTAGGAATCGGCTCTTAGGGTTTTAGATTAGCCTTAGCCTCTAAGCTTTTCTTTCCCCCAATCAATCTTTAGATCCAAGATCAAAACCTATTTTAACCCAAAAATGACTAGTTCTGGTGATGAGTTTTCTTCGGTGGTCTCATCTTCCGTCGGTGCTCGTGTCCAGAAGAGGCACCTGATTAGGACTAGCCCTTCTATTGAGGCCGAAGGATCTTCTGAGGACACGGAGATCTCTGAAGCCAACCCACAGCCCTTGTGAACCGCTGCGGGGTCCGAAGCTTCTGAAGGTCGGCCCTTTCTCCAACGTAAATCTGAGATCCTGGAGGATTGGAGGCAGCAGTATTCCATCGGAGAAGGTGTCAATTTGAGGTTTCCTGGGAAGGATGAGAGGGCTTCTGAATGCCCAGGAGACGAGATAGCCATGTATGAAGGCTATTTCGAGGCCGGAGTCAGGGGTATGATACCGGCACTGGTGAGGAAAGTCTCGAAACACTTGAACATCTGCCTTTCTCAGCTGAACCCGCCGTCTTGGAGGATTCCTACCGCCATCCAAGTGCTTAACGAGTTCCATGGGCTGGATCTTGGCATTAATGAGCTTCTCTACTTCTACTACTTCATCCATGTTCTCCCGGGTGAAGGCAAATATTACTTTCGCCCTCGTGTCGGTGCTCCCTTGGTGCTGGAGCTGGAAAAGGAGGAAAGGAAAGGGGCGGCCTTCACCAAGCATTGGGCCCAAAAGTCTGTTTTCACGAGAGTCAGAACTTCTCCTGGATTCTCTACTCTTTGGATATTCACTGGTAGGTTTAGGATGTTTTTCCTTTTATTGCTTCCAGCTTGGTCACTAACACTCTTGGCCTTTCATTTTTGCAGAAGTGTCTACAAAGAAATCAGAGGAAGGCAAGGAGAAGGCTGAAGAATCTTTAGAGATCTCTGCTGAGGAAAGAATCATCCTATTCCTGCTAAGTGAAGAAGCGTTGAGCCAAAGCAGCATAAGAGGTTTGCTCCTTACTTTTTAATCGTTTTGTTTATTTCCTTCTAGGCTAGCTTCTTGGATGATCTTTTTCCGTTTTGCAGGAATTATGCCAGGATCTGGGTCTAAGGCGTTGGAGGACTTTAAAAAGGCTTAGGCGGAAAGAAAGGCAAAGTTGGCGTCTGGGAGAAAGACTCCAGAGGTGGTGGAGATCTCGGTATCTCCCTCCGCTGGGTCGAAGAGGAAAGGGACTCAGAAGGCCACTGCCTCTAGCAAGAAGCAGAAGGGTCCTCCTGCCAAGTAGTCCTCCTCCTCTGTTCGCGATCTTGATGGCATCCGGGAGCACTTGTAGAGCTCCGTCTTCCCTGCGCTCCCTCCTAACCCTCCTAGCTTTGATAACTTGGGCATCTTCGACCAGGTCTAGAAGGGAATGATCAAGGTAACTGGCCTGCCTTTGGCTTCTGGTTGACATTCGACTGTTTCCTTTTCTTTTGGCTGACCTTCCTCCTCTTTGTTGCTCAGCTAGCTGTTTCACTCTTCCATGCCAAGGTTCAGATCGCCACTGAGGTGATCTCTGCAGGGAAGGCCCAGGTTGAGGACTACCTCACCAAGCTGAAGGCAGAGAAGGATAAGTCTTCTGGCTTGGAGAAGGAGCTGAGGGAGATGAAGGGATTGCTCTAGGGGCTGGAGTCGGAGAAGGAGAAGGCGGCAGAGAAGGTCCTTAGCCTGACTAAGGAGAAGGCAAAGCTGGAAGAGGAGCTTGGCAACTTGGACGCCCGGGTGGCCACCTTCACGGAGGAGATGTCCATGGCCGTCAACGGTGCCAGGATCACGGAGTGCTGGGAGATGGTTCGGGAATATCTCAAGGGTGAGGCCAAGGCATGGAACTTGCAGGAGGAGTTTGAGAGCTACAAGATGGAAGCGATCGCGGAGGCAGAAGAAAATGGTCTCGAAGCTCCCACCTTTGAAGATGAACCGAAGATTCCTCCTGCCCTGGCTTCTACGCCCCCAGCGGTCTCTGCGCCAAATGTCGGGAAGTCTGCCTCTCCAGATCCTCCAGCTGCCTAGCCTCCAGACCCAGAATCAAGAAATAAGTTGCTCTCCCCTTGTGGGATTTATTTTCTTTTTTGTCGATGGCATGCCCCTGCTTGGGCCTACTCCTGCCCTTTGTGGGCTTTGTAATGAATTTTATGGTCTTAGTGGCCTTAACTCTTCGGTGGCCTTCTTGGCCTTATTTCTGTTTGCCCTTCGGGGCTTAAAACCCGTATTCCAGCCCCTCATGGCCCTCTACGAATATTTTTCTTGTTTTCTGCTGTCTTCCTGCCTTAACAGATTCCTAACTTAGATTTATAAATGACTTTCATGGCCGATGCTTTGGACAGTTTTTTATCATTAGCACCCTGACCGGCTAGTTCTGACTACTAGCCTCTAGCCTCTTTGTCTTGACCGACTGGCTTCTGGCTATGAGCCTCTAGCCTTTGCGTCTTGACTGACTGGCTTCTGGCCATGAGCCTCTAGCCTTTGCGTCTTGACCGGCTGGCTTCTGGCTATGAGCCTCTAGCCTTTGCGTCTTGACCAGCTGGCTTCTAGCTATGAGCCTCTAGCCTTTTATCGACATTCCGGCTATTTGACTTATGGCATATTGACCTCTAGTCTTTGTCGTGTCTTGCGAGAGTTCTTTGAGTTCTAAGTTGGGATAATCTCATTATCTCTTTTTTTAGAGAGTTCTGCTTCTTGTCTTCAGACAATGCTTAGGTTCCCAGGATGCATTTTTGGCCTCTTGATACCCGGAGGTATCTTCTGACTTTTTGGCATTCTGTTACCCGGAGGTAACTGCTAGCTTGCATTTTTGGCCTCTTGATACCCGAAGGTATCTTCTGGCTTTTTGGCATTCAGCTATCCAGAAATAGCTATTTTTTGCTTTGCTGCACTCTACTTCGCGCAGTGAAGCCACTCTCAGTCTTATTGGTTTTGCTGGTATGGACCTCCCCC
>OVAN01003894.1:0-27474 GCA_900406275.1 Anastatica hierochuntica
TAAGGGATGTTCCTATCATTTATAAAGACATCCTTCTCATTAGTTTCACAACAAGAGGTGCCTTTTTGCTTTTGTATGAAGCTTTAAGGTTAGCAACTCATGAAACTTGTATTCGGTTCTTAAGTAGGTATAGGCTAGATACAACAAGATAAGAGGATCTTAGTCTTGGTGTTATTTTCTATTCAAAAAGCTTGTATGGTGTTTTTGAAAGAAGTTTCTAGTAATATACAAAGTTTACTTTGAGAAATCTTCTGTTATAGCCTTTGAATTCGTTGCTGTGGTAGTCCTCACATTTTCACAAAGCGAGCATCAAAGCATCAAAAATTTGCCACCCGACACTTCGGTATGTCCACAAATGCCTTGCTAATACATTCTTCACAAGAAGGGAAGCGGGGAAGATAAATCCAAGTGATATGTATTTGTTGTTCAGAGGAGCCACACCAATCATCACGGGTGTCAACCGTCATCTCTTTGAACCTCTAGAGAATCGGATAGACCTTGGTGGAGCATTGCTTTTGCATCTCAAAGATGTCCGAACCACACTCTAAATGTCAACGGATGCGAATGCCCAATTGATGGTTTGAGGAATCGTGAACCCAATCTTGAAGTACTTCGCCAACAACGGCTCGAAGATCACCTTTTCTACCGATGAAGAATCGTCCTTGCTCATTGATATGTCTTACTTATCTACCTCACGATTCTTAGGAGGCAAGGTGGGATCTAAATACTTCTACATAATGCATGACAACCGCAAGTTCCTCCTACCCAACCTCGAGGTGACAAACCTTCACAACCGCGAGAACATCACTTTTAATCCACAAGACGGTTTCTATGACCCCTAAGAGAAATCTTCCCTATGACCTTCCAAGGCTAAAGATAAGGCTCCACAATTGGAGAACTCGGGTAACAAAGAAGAAGACTCGAGTGATGAAGGAGAAGTATATGGCTCTCACCGATACCACTTTGACCCTTTCGATGGAGCATCGTCTTCAATGCAAATGATGTATGGCTCATGATAAGCTCAAGCTCATGCAAAGGTGGAACAAGTGGCAAGATAGAACAATCCACAAACTTGTTAAAGCAGCTAAGAGCTTGAAGGGTCAAGTGAAATCACTAAAGAAGCAAGTCAATGCTTACAAACAAGCTTGCGGGCGAAGAATCCTCAAGACCCAACGAAAAAACAGAGGGGGAAGGAGTTGATATCCATGAGGGCGGAAGACATTCATTTGGTGGAACTCCAAGCGAATTAGTTGTTTACGAACCATCAAGACATTAATCATATGAGCCGCGAAGGCAAAGAAGAAGAAGGAGATCGCCAACACCAACCATAAGCAACAACTCCTACTTCATTGACACAGAGGAATCTGCGGGTTCCCCGACATTTTGAAACAAGGTAACAACACTTTCTCCATTGGACATATCATTATGATTTTCATTTCTTGCATTTGGGAATATTGGTCTCCTTCGTCGGATTTCGTTCAATCACCGAGACAGTGACGAGTAAGTCTCGGGGAGGAGAATGGTTACTAATGATCATTTTAGTTATTTTGCGTTATTTTCATTTTTTGAGTCTCATATAGTCTAGGATTGCGTTGTTAACAGTTATGGCATAGAAAAACCAAAAAAATTGAAAAATTTGAAATAAGAAGCATATAGTTGCATTTCTCATATTCATGTCATTAAGATCGAGTCTTAGAGCATATAGGATGCATTTACATATGGGAACGATGATTTGATCGCCTTGTAAGTGGCTAATGCTTAGGGATCCAACCAAAACCCTTGTTAGTTGTATCATGTAGCTTGAGCCGAAGCGAAAAAATGGAAAACCCAAAGCTAGAACTCCCCCTTTTGAAAGTTCCTCTAAGTAGAACCAGCTTGAAAGCTAATTTGACTCTAGAAAACTTGAACTTAAAATTTGACTTTGTTTTTCTCGCTATGGGTTTTTAATGCCTAACGTGGTAATTATATACATTTGGATCAATAACCACATTTTTACCACCCTTTTTGATGATCCTAATGGCCATCTTCAACATTTAGATGGTACCCTTCCCTAGAACCTTAACCATTTACTTCTAGACCCCCATTGATTTCATTTGAGTGAGGCATTTTCTTGAAAGTGTGCACATGAGAAAATGCTTGTAAGTAGAAGGATGACAAGGAAAATGCTTCCACAGGACTAGTCTCGATTTAAGACTAGTGTAGATAATGAGGGATAAGTAGATCTTCGAAGATGAGTTAAGTTGTTTGGGATGGTGTTTATGAGAAAGAAAATCGAAAAACGAGAAGGGTAAAAGATATAGCACTGTAAGTTGGAAAGAAATAAGATTAAGTCTAGCACTAAAAGGATTTAAAGAATGATGAAAATTCACAAGAAAAATAAAAAAAAAAAAAAGAAGAAAAGAAATAAAGAATAGAAAGAAGTTGTTTGTGGATTGCATTACCAAAGAAATAGAAGAGTTAGAAGTAAAAGAATCCTTAGAGTGTTTTTTGAAAAAATAAAGAATAGGAGTTTGAGTTTTAAAGGAGAGACAAGAAAAGAAAGAAAAAGTTTTATTGTGGTTGGGAGTAAGAGATGTTTTGCATTTGGGTAGAGTAAGGATGTACAAAGGGGTTAGAAACTCTAGTGGAAGCCAATTATTTGTACGAGTTAATTGTCCAACTCTTCCTTGCTTTTACACAATATCACACACTACTAATCTTACGAGTGAACCACTAAAGTTTTGAATTTGAGAAACCTCCTTGATCATCACTTCTTTAACCTTTTTCTCACCAAGCCAAATGGTTTTGATTCATTGACCATAGTGAGACCGCATTATATTGAATATGAATGAATGTTAAAGAGTCAGATGAGTGGATAGTATGAGTTTTCCTTAAACTCGGAACTTAGAGTAAATTGGGGCTTGGAAAGGTTATGGCGGAGTACGAACGACTAGACTCGACTTTTGCTTTATGCTACATCTTTCTAAGGATCTTGTTTGAGCACCCTTCATATAACCTTTCCGCTATGAGTTCCCCACTTTAAAACTCTTTCTCGGGCTTAGATTCTTGCTCATTACTTGAGGACAAACAAGATTCTAGTCCGGGGGAGTTGATGTTACCGTATTTTGCACATTATAGCCTAGGATTTAGTAGAGTTTTCCTTATATTTTAGACTTTTTAGATCGCTTTAAGTAGTATTTCGAGTCTTAATTAGGAGGTATCATATAGAAGTCTTAGGAGTTGCATTTTTGCATTCTTCTCCTCTTTTCTATCCCGTTTCAGGTTAACTTGACGATAACGGATGAACCCGGGGACTCAGAAGCAAAAAACAAAAGTGTTGAGCCCTAACCAAGAGAGCTGGCGGGCTAGGCCAGTCTAGCTGGCAGTCCACAACACCTAGCCAGACCACCAGCCTCCTCTCCAGCCAACACTGGCAGTCCATCAAGCTCTGGCTTGCGGTCTGCAACGCCCAGCCAGACCGCCAGCACCCTCCAACTCGTTCCTTGCGGTTTATCAAGCTCTGGTTGGCGGTCTGCAACGCCCTCCCAGACCGCCAGCCGCACCTGCAATCAAAGAAAACCTATGGTTTGACCCGGTTTGTCTCGGGTCGACCTGAAACGTTTCTCTTTAGTATAAATACTACTCATTGCTACTTGAAGAACCCTAAGTTTTCTTTTTTCTCTTGATTTGTGGATCAAAACATTGATCTTTGTTGAATCTTTGATCTTAATTTAAGTCTTTATATTTTCTATCTTATCTCTCTTTCTCATCATGATTATGGTTTTAGATCATGTTTATACATGTTTTAGAGTTATGATTAGTGAGTAGTTTCATTAGTGGTTTATGGGTTAGGTGGATTACTGTAGATCTAAGAATTGTTTTAGATTGTAAAGGGTTAAATCCTATTAGATTCATATTATTAAGGAGCATTTAATATTAGATTTGATTTGATCATTCAATTTCTAGAACTTAAGGCTTTCACACCCGGAAGGTATTTGATGAAATGCCTAAGAGAATCTTAGAATTGCTAAACATACTTGGCCTATGGGAATAGATTATCAAGGTGTTTAGTGGGTGTTTTGGCTTGTTTTTAATGATTGATAGATTTTAGATCACTATCAGGAGATTGAATTGATTTAGAGTTTGTCAAATGGATTAGGATCACGAAAGTAAACTAATTGAGCTCTCACTTGGCCCTTGAATGGCATTTTTATTATTGACCCTTGCATCTTAATCATATTTAGTCTACCTAATCATCCACTTGGCCCATGAACCACATTTCTCTATTTTTCATCTCATCTCATTTAGTGCTTTCTATGCTTGCTTTTACATTTACAATTAGCTTTGCTTGTTTTTTTATTTGAATTTGCTAAAACCACTATCTAGTTCAAGCTTAGATTAATGAACTCATCTTTAGAGCTAATTGAGTGAACATTGCACCTTGTGGATTTGATAACCCATTTACTACAACGACTAGCCTTATACTTAAGGTTTAGGAGTTTAGTTTGGAATTAAACTCGATAGAGAATTAATCTCTGATCATAGTTATAAATGAACTCGATTTAGATGTCGGGTCGTTCTCAAGACATATACATTGGACCTTGCTATCTCCACCAAAGGTAACTTTGGCAAAAGGCTTGTTCCCGACAGAGAGATCTCGTGGCTCGCCTGGTGCCTAAGGGCTCATGGTAGCAACTCTAGATGTTGGAGTATAGGAAAGAGCAAGTGCAAAGGCAGGAGAATTGATGGAACCAATCCTGACAATCGTCAAAGTTACAACCCCATAAGGCGGAGAAACAACAATTGTCACCTATGGGGTACCTTCCTCGAGAATGAAGTCATTAATGGGAACTTGTTAAGAGCAAGCCTTGTTCTTACGCTTCCTAGGGAAAAGACCTGGGAAGCTTACTTCAACCTTTCCTATTGATGAGGAAGGTCAGGAATGAAAAAAATTGAGTTAAATGCGAAGTAGCTGAAAAAGAAAGAAATCAAATGTGAAAATCATCATTAATCCCGAAAAAGAGCACAAGAGAACATGGCACTTATGATTTTTGAGACGCCGAATGTTGGGACTGACAAGATTCGAGATGATCTCTTTCCCAGTCCATACAAGATATTTCCTTCAGAAGTGCGAGGTCGTGATGGTAGTTCTCGAGATAGGGATCAAAGGCTTGCGATATGCACATAAAGGACACTCAACTGAGTTAGGAATCAGGGGGAGTTCAAGTCACCTAAAAAGTCGACGAATTTTCAGATTAAATCGGGATGACACCTCAGATGAAGAGATGAACAGAATATGGAGAAAAATATTTGGGATGAAGAAGATGAAGAACCAAGAAGTGTTCTTGAGCATATCTGAGAAATCTGCGGCAGAGCTTTAGGGAGATGAAGGAGTCGTGTCGAAAAAACTTGAAGAAAATTAAGAGAGAGAAGAGAGCATATGAGGATAGAAAGCTACCTTAAGTGTCGAAGAATCAAAGAAATGAGCATAAGGCATGGAGTATTTATATGAGAAAGAGATGGGAAACCGAAAGACATGTAATGATTATGCCTAGTCGATTTGTTTCAATTCCCCGAGGCTAGGGTGACATGTGGCACTTAGAGGACTCGCAAACAGCTTCATGGCGGGGGCCACCCCAAGGGACATTAAAAAGGGCACGCGAAATCTGCAAGCCCAACAATCAATTTCAAACGTATCCCGCAAACGTGCCTAACTTTGACGTGGCCCACACATGAGAGAACGTGTCACCTATCTCGCAAACAATCTCAACATCGAATTGGGGGGGGACTAACTGTTGTAGGTGGCTTTTTACTCTCCCTCCCCCCTAACAATGCCCGACCAAGGTCCAATGAAGGGTCACTTGTGAGAAAAGTCTTCTAAGTTAATTTTTGGCCCGCGACAAACAAAGAGACAAAAGATGACGCTGCAAGGAGGAAGCCGCAGAAACGGAAGCCGCGTGATCGACAACTGTATATGATGCTGGTATCTTAGCTGATACAAGTATGATTAAAGCCTTGAGACTCACCAGAACATGTAGAAGGCCATCCCGAAAACCAGTACGGGGCGACATGTACGAACGTCATAGTTTGATATCGCTCTGCCAAATGCACGAGAATCGCAGCGACCCGATTCGTACCCCGCAGATAGGGGTGGGCATTGGGGTTCGGTTCGGGTTTATTCGGGTTTCGGGTTTTCGGGTTTTCGGGTTTTGAAGTTTAAGATCCATTCGGGTATTTACAAATTTCGGTTCAGGTTTGGTTCGGATCCTATCGGGTTCGGTTCGGGTTCGGCTACCCGTATAAATTACATTAAAATTTTTTGAAAATCTTAATATAACTAAAATGCCACAAAAATTCAAATATAAAATAACATAAAACATAAAATTTTGAATAATGTATGACTCGTTTATTTCGATAAAGAAACGGTATATATATTTCAAGTATTTATGGTATTTCTAGTACTTTTAACTATTATTTCAAATACTTTTAAATATTTTTTGATATTTTTAAATAATTCATATATTTTGGCTATTTTTCTAGAAATTTCGAAAAAAATTATGCACTTTAAAATTTATATTTTATATTAGTTCTAAAAATAACTAATATATTTAAATATATAATTATTGTTCAGATATTTTTGGGTATCCGAAATATTTCGGTTCGGTTCGGGTTCGGTTTTTCGGGTATTGAAGTTTAGGATCCATTCGGGTTTTTTATTAATTTTGGTTCGGGTTCGGTGCTACTTTTTCGGGTCGGGTTCGGTTCGGTTTTTTGGGTTCGGGTATTTTGTCCACCGCTACCCGCAGAGTTAACCTCACGAAAAGTGAAAATGACATGTGACTCTCATGAACCAATTTCTACTATAAATAGGAGGGCTTATGGAAAAAGGCATGAAATTCTAGAGGGAGAAAGATCTTGGAGAGAGCAAGCGAACTTGAAATTCGGCTAAACGTTTTCTTTTTCTTGATCTCGAGCAAATCACCTTTGTAATCGTGATCCCTCACTTTTCATATACTTTGTTAAGCCCGAATTTCTTATAACGAAATTCTTTAGACACATTCCCCCCNAGGAAGATTCTTCTCTTAGTTCCGCTGCTAAGACCCACACGGACATGGGGACGAAAGTTGTGGTTCAGAGAAGAACCATATCTCCATATGATTTGCCGTCAAGTGACAATCCGGGTTTGATAATTTCTCAGCCCCTTCTAAAAAGTATAAACTACAATGAGTGGGCTTGTAACTTTAAGATGGCTCTTAGGGCAATGAAAAAGTTTGGATTTGTGGATGGGACTATTCCACAACCAAGAGAAGATTCAGGAGATTTGGAAGATTGGTGGACAATCAATGCATTATTGATGTCTTGGATTAAACTCACGATATCGGAAGGTTTGAGATCGACTCTTTTTAGATTATAAACTGCTAGTGAATTGTGGCAACACATTCAGCGGAGATACTCAGTGAAAAACGGGCAAAGAGTGCAGAGAATTTAGATTGAGATAACTACTTGTAGACAACAAGGATTGTCGATTGAAGCATATTATGGGAAGATGATTCAACTATGGTTTTCCTTAGCGAAGCTTAGACAATCAAGGAGTTATGGCTGTCCGTTGGGGGTTGTGGTTGATCGTGAAAGGCAGGACGATAGAGTTCATGAGTTCTTGGCGGGGATTGATGAAGCAATTCACGGATCTGCAAAGTCAAATCTTCTCGCTAGAGATCCTTTATCATCACTTGATGAGGCTTGTAATGTGCTTCTTCAAGATGAAGATTCTAAACATATCTCGAGGACAATGGATGAGAAATTTGATACGATGGCACACTTGGTAAGGTTGAATACTCAGCCAATGCATTCGGTTAACTCTAATCCACAATTTCTTTCACGAGAAGAAAGGATGAAACTAAAGTGTGTTAGTTGTGGGAAGAACATACATCTTGCAAATAATTGTTTTAAAACACTTGGATACTCGGAGTGGTGGAGAGATAGGCCTTGAGGAAGAGGACAGGCGGCTCGTAGTCATGGCATGAGTAGTCATTCACGGCAAGAGATACCAAGAGTCAATGCGGTGGCTGCCTCTCCTTTGATTCCACAACAGAGTGCTAATGCCGTGAGCATGGGAGATCGAGTGGGGCTCACAGGACTCACTGATGTTCAATGGCAATCTTTGGTGCAATTGTTGAATGAAAGAAAAGAAGCTACTAGTGCATAGACGGGTATGTCTCTATTTGATTCTTAGATTGTTGATTCTGGAGCTACTAATCATATGATAGGATCATTGAGTTTTCTTTCGGATGTACGGGATGTTATTTCGTTAAATGTAAAGTTACCTGATGGAAGATTGTCTCTTGCTAAATGGCATGGAACAATGTTTTTTAGTTCAGTTTTAGTGCTTCAGAATGTGCTGTTAGTTGAATGATTACAGTGTCATTTGATTTCTCTTTCTCAATTGACTAAGCAGAAGAAGTGTATTCTGCAACTATTGATAAGCTTTGCCTGATTCAGGATCGCATTCCCAAGATGCTGATTGGAGTGGTTGAGTAGTTGGATGGGCTTTATTTTCTGAGATGGATGGAGTTTGCTAGAGCTATTCAAAGAACAGATCGAGTATTTGCGGACGTATGGCATCATAGACTTGGATATTCATCTCAAAGAGTTTAGAACTTTTACTTCTTGGTTTATCTAGTAGTAGTTGCAGTTTACAGAATAAAGTTTGTGAAACTTGTGTTCGGGCAGAACAAACGTGTTGTTCTTTTCCTACGAGTGCTAATAAAACTACGAATTTATCTGAGATGGTTCACTGTGATTTTTGGGGTCCTTATTGGACTAAAGCTCATTATGGAGCTAGTTACTTTCTCACTTTGATAGATGATTTTTCAAGAAGTGTATGGCTTTATTTGTTATCGACAAAGCATGAAGTATTACAAATTTTAAAAGACTTCATTGCTAAGATATAACAGCAATTTGAGGTTAATGTGAAGACAATTCGGAGTGATAATGGGAAGGAGTTCATGTGTATGTCTTCGTACTTTCGCAAAAAAGAAATAACACATGAGACATCATGTGTAGGAACTCAACAAAAAAATGGTAGAGTAGAACGGAAGCATCGTCATATCCTTAATGTTGCACGTTCTCTCCGATTTAAGGCTTCACTACCAATGGATTTTTGGGGTGAATGTGTGTTGACAGGGGCTTATCTCATAAACTGAACACCAACACCGGTTTTATATGGTAAAACGCTGTTTGAGTGTCTTTATGGGAGACCTCCACCGCTTACTCATCTTCGTGTTTTTGGTTGTGTTTGTTATGCGCATAATCAAAATCATAAAGGGGACAAGTTTGCTTTGAGGAGTGTTTGTTGGATATCCGAATGGTCAAAAGGGATGGCATATATTTAATCCGGAGAATGGAAAATTGTTTACATCTAGAGATGTTATTTTTGAGGAATCTAAGTTTCACTTCTCAATGAACATGGATGAATTAGTAACTAATGATCTTAGTCCTATGTCGTTATCGTTTCAGGGATCAAGACTGGTGGAGGATGATCCTCTTCTTGTGCCTCAGACAATACAACAACAAGTGCAGAGGGGAGACTCTATTTTAAAACCATTAAGTGATCGACCAGCTATTGGATTCTCTGATGGGTCTGATGTTTTTGGGTCTGATTCTACTGGCCCACTACATATTAATTCTTTTGATCAAGAAAATGGCCCACATGATGTCACGATATCATCTTCTTCGTCTCAGCCTCTCGATGATACTAGCAATAACGATGAGGCTGATTCCGGTGATGATGAGGATGTTCCGGTATTTGTAGAACGCCTTGTACCGGTGGCCAGAGAGGATCGAAAATTGATTTCGATGATAAATATCGATGGCTCGTCTCCACCGATGGAGATTGCGGAGGCTCCGCTTGGTCGTGGTCATCAAGAACGGCGGCCACCAATGAAGCTCCAGGATTATGTGCTACTAACGATTGTGGCGCCTGCGGAGGTTCCTGAAGCTCCATACTCTGTTTCATTTTACGTTGACTGTGAAAAATTCTCGGCATCACACAAAGCATATCTTGTGGCTTTGTCGACTTATGTCATCCCTCAGACTTATCAGGAAGATGTTGCCGACAAGGTGTGGCGTGATGCGGTGAGCACTGAAATTGGAGCTATGGAATCTAATCGTACCTGGACAGTTGAAGCTCTTCCGAAAGGAAAAAGAGCGATTGCGTGTAAATGGGTCTTTACCGCGAAGCTGAAATCGGATGGTACTTTGGAGAGATATAAAGCTCGGTTAGTGGCATATGGTAACAGACAAGTTGAAGGTACTGATTTTGATGAAACTTTTGCTCTTGTAGCAAAGATGACGACGGTTCGTTCTTTTCTTGAGGTCTCTGCTTCGCGTGATTGGGAAGTGCATCAGATGGATGTTCATAATGCATTTTTACACGAAGATCTTGAAGAGGAAGTCTTTATGAGGCTGCCATCGGGGTTTCAAAGTACGGAAAAGAATCAAGTGTGTCGTCTACATAAATCTATATATGGTTTGAAATAGGCTCCGAGGTGTTGGTTTCCGAAACTAAGCAGTGCATTACGGGACTATGGTTTTGATCAATCTGTCTCAGACTGCTCGTTTTTTGCACTCGAGAAAGGTGATGAAAGGCTTCATGTTTTGGTTTATGTTGATGATCTGATTATCTCTGGTAATTCTCTGGCTATTATCAAGACTTTTAAAGCGTATTTGAGTAGTTGTTTTCACATGTAAGATCTTGGTTTGCTGAAGTATTTTTTGGGCATAGAAGTGGCAAGGAGTCTGAAGGGTATATATATTTGTTAGAGTAAATATTGGATATTATTTCGGAAACGGGCCTCTTAGCGGCAAAACCGGTGGCTTTCCCGCTTGAACATAATCAGCAACTTCCACTTGTTGAGGGTGATGATTATTTGGATGTTGCGGCTTATCGCCGATTGGTAGGTCGTTTGATCTACTTGGCTGTTACGAGACCAAATTTCTCTTACTCGGTTCATGTGTTTACTCGGTTCATGTGTTCTCTCAGTTTATGCAGAAACCGAAACAAGCTCACTGGGATGCTGCGATTCGTGTGGTTCGGTATTTGAAGGGTCGACCAGGTCAAGGGATTCTTCTTCATGCGCATAAGGATTTATCTTTGGTCGCGTGGTCGGATTCTGATTGGGCGGATTGTCCCATCACTAGGAGATCAACGACAGGATGGTTTATACAGTTAGGTGGTTCACCCATCTCCTGGAAAACGAAGAAGCAGGATGTGGTTTCGATGTCTTCTGTTGAAGCTGAATATCGTGCGATGTCACTTACGGTTAAAGAGATTATTTGGATAAAGGCGCTTCTTCTTGATATAGGTGTTGATCATTCTTCTCTGGTTCCTTTGTTTTGCGATAATAAAGCGGCACTTCATATTGATGCGAACCCGGTGTTTCATGAGCGCACCAAACATATTGAAAAAGATTGTAATTTCATTAGGGACACTTCGGTTCGTGGGATCATTTCCACTCGTCATGTATCTACGAGTGATCAATTGGCGGATATTTTTACGAAGGCGCTTGGGAAGATTGAATTTGATATGTTTATTAACAAGTTGGGAGTCTCGGATCTCCACTCTCCAACTTGAGGAGGGGTATTACGATATCATTTTATGGGAAGTATGTATATATGTACATTATAGTCTTTTCATAAGAGTTTGGGTTAGTAGGGTTTTAGATTATTAGAACTTCTATAAAGAGGAGCTGTGTATAATGAGATTGAATGAGAGAAAACATTTTATTCTTCAAAGTGCTTTCTTGACATGATAACTTCTATTTTACACCTTTTTAGATGCATATTTAGATATGTTCTCATTTATTTTAGTTACGTATAGAATCGAAGTCTAGCATATTCATAATTATTTCATCATTTTAGACGTTTTAAGGTTTTCTTATAGAATATTTATTTGCATTGCATTATGTGCATGATTTTAGGTACTTTGGAGTATAGATGATTTAGATTGAAGGAGTATCGATGATTAAACGAGCAATCACGCCGACCAAAACAGGTCGCTGCGGCGAATCTAGAGTTTAATTTTATCATGGCCATTTTTGTATTAATATGAAGTAAATTTTAAGTGGGGATGGGAAAAATAATAGGAACTGAAAAATCGAACAAAAAAATCGATAACCGAAGCCGGACCGAAAATGATAAACGAAGCAAATACTCGAAGGGTTCCAATTTTTGAAAACCAAGAAAACCGAAATCGAACGAAACCAAAATATTTCGGTTAATCGAAATGAACCGAAATATTTAAAATTACCCAAAAGTATTTAAAAGTACTAAAAATATTTGAAAAGTACCTGAAATGTCCATAAATAACCAAAAATATCCAAATTTACCCTAAAATTTATACCCAAATAGTTACTTTTTCAATTGGAACCAAACCCGAACCCGAACCAGAATCGATCCGAATCGAACCGAAAATCTTTCGGTTCAAAAATGGTGCCAAAATTTAGAAACCGAATTAACCAAAAACCAAAATAATCGAACCGAACCGAAGAACCGAACGCTGACCCTAATTTTAAATTTAAATCCCATATAAAAAGGGACACAATACTATATATCAAGAGGGGCATAATTAAAATTCTTTCTAAATTATATTAAGTTTTTAAATTTTATGATGGGCAAATGCCCTTCCCACTTTAGAAGTGTATGACAACACTTTATACGTCTTGGATTTTTGTGCACAAAATGGTTGGAATTCTCCATTAGACATCTCAACCGAGCAAATATCCCAAATTTTGCTCCATTTTGTGGTGTTCGATACCATTTACAAAAATTTTCGGTCAATGTCGTGATCCTAACACACTAGAAGAGTTATTTAATCTTCGTCATGCTAGCTTGAAAAATGTGATCGAGAGAATATTTGGAATATTAAATCTCGGTTTGCGATTTTTAAATTTGCACCTCCTTTTTCTTACCATAAACAAGCTGGATTAGTCTTACCATGTGCAGCGTTGGATAACTTTCTTCACAGAGAATGTCGATCAGATGAAGGAGAGTTCCCTAGTGAAGTAAACACTACACAAACTACATAAAATATCAATCAAATTAACACAGAACAACCTTCAAAAATACAACAACAAGATAGAGAAAACGCAAATATTTGGAGAAAAACTATGTTTGAAGACATATGGAGAGGACTACGATGACAAAAAAAAGACATATGGAGAGATGCTACGAATTTTGAAATTTAATTTTTTTCTTTTATATTTAAGCTTTTAATAAAATTATTTCTATTCATAATCGTTTCATTAATAATGTATTTTAATAAATTTTGGTATGTTATTGTTAGATTCTATTCCATTTTTTTTAATCATGAAAGTTAAAAGAATTTGTTTCCACTATAATATGTTACATTCTATTAAAATCTAAAGACTAAAATTATTGAAAAATGTATTAAAAGCCCATAAAATATTTTAAAAAAGACATACAATTATGTAGTTATTGATTTCTTTTACAATCTACAAAATTCATACATTTAATACCATCCCCTTAGTTGCAAAAAACTGAAGTTTCATTTCTCCAAGAGTTAGAATAGATGCAAACTCTTTTTCATATTTTGGACAAGTTTTTTTTTGCCACTCTACTGAATGATTCTTCAACTATATCTTTTATGTACTTATTTACATTATATTTACTTTTTTTATAAATTTTATTCTTGAACATGTTTAGTCACTAGTTTTTAGTTGGATAAAGAATTAGCAAAATTATAATGATTTTATGGTGAGATGATGTTTTTTTAGGTTGTTTACTGTTATATTCTTCATTGAGATTGAACTTAACGTTAATTTTGACATGATCATTCAAAATATATAACTTAGACATTTAACATCCGAAAAATCTATCTTATTAAAGAGAAAGACATAGACATTTTTTTGTCAAAAGACATAGGCATTTTCATGTGTGATTTTTCAAAGTGAACATATTTTAAAAATTTTATTAAATGTATCTAATAAATTAAAATAACTTTAATTACTCATTTACATATTCCAACAAACATACTCCCTCCGTTTCTCAAAAAGTGTCATTTTGAGGTTTTAATTTTGTTTCACAAAAAGTGCATTTACATTTTCGATGCAAATTTATAAGCGAAATTCCAATTTTTAATGTATTAATTAGAGAGAGAATTATTTTTAAAGTATTAATGAAGGGTATGCAAGACTTTTTAAGAATTTTCTTAATAAATGTGAAAATGTCAGAATGAAACTTTTTGCGAAACTAAGGGAGTATTAGAATATTTTAATATTCTTTTCACTTAATCACTATCAAAATTGTAAACCAAGACAATTTAAAATCATCAAATTTTCAACAAATTTAAATATAGTTTGTTTTCAAATTTAAAATAAATTCAAAACTTTTTAAATAATTATATTACAAGATTATTATTTTCAAAATAAAATTTGTTACAAAAATTCAAAAACAATTATAAAGCGATAATACTTAGAAAAATCTAAAAAAGTTTATAAATAATTTATATAAACTATAAAAATTTAAGTTTAGTCATCTGATTTTTTTTTTTAAATACTCTAACGGGTTTTGTTTCACGGTATATTGGAAATTGCATATTATCCGAACTGAACCCATACGAGTATCCGAGGAAATCTGAAAGTTCGAAAATCTCAAATATAAACCGAATCCAGAATTCGATATAACGGAAAATTCTAAAAATTTTGAATCTGAACCCGAATGTGAAACTCGAAACAACCGAAAATTATAAACTCAATAGTCGAAAAATCTAAACATGTTTAATAATATATAAAATTATTAAGAAAAATCCGTGCGGTTGCGCAGATCAAAACTCTAGTTCTTATTAAAATGTTTAACCAAAACTTTATAAGCATGACAAAAATAGCCAATACAGATTAATGAAGAGGATATTTAGTGAACTAATTAGATTTCTTATCAAAGTCGTCATTTTCGTGTTATTTTTCTCTGTGTTATCTTTTCATTTTTTATCAGGTCGAATCAAAAATGTTTCTTCTTTAATGCACTTCCAACTATTTATGAACTTCCACTCGCTATATGGGTTTTCTAATATAGATATCCAAAAATCATGCTTCAATATGTAACATATATAAATTTAGTAGTATGCTTCTACAAACTGCTACTACTCGCTTCCTATGGGTTTTCTAATTTAGATATTCAAAAATCATGTCTCAATATGTAACGCATATAAATTTGGTAGTATGGGTCTACAAAATGCTACTAATTGCTTCCTATGGATCTTTGATACTAATATATCTCACGATTTTTGAACTGTTTCATTTTTTTTTAAAAGAGTTTGATAACTTTATGGATTTGAATCATCTCTCTTTAGTGTTAGTCTCTTATGTTCTGGATCTTTTTTCATGTATTTATTGAAAAATATTAGTAATCGAGGTTTTTTGCGGTTTTCTTTGTAAGATTACTCAACTCTTAATCTGTAAATACAATTCATGATTATCTAACATCGTCAAAGCATACAGATGGAATCTTCTTTCGTTTGTAAAACATGTGGTGATAACCTTTCTATCTTCAATAGTCCTTTATTTGTCAATGCAATAATCACATTGCTTGGTGATATTAGAGTCGAACCTAGATGAGAGTAGATTCAAGAACTCACACAATTGGGGGTCATGATCTTAGTGCACAACGAGGGTGTTGCGCTCTGTAAATTGAGGTGAATGTGAGACCCCAGTTTATAGAGACAAAATGGAGTGTAAGGAGAGCTTATAAGCACTGATTTGACTACTTATGTTACCAAAGTGTACTTTACCTTTTCAGTCACTTGTCCTAAGAGAACTCTACAATTAACCGTGCTTGTGGTAGAGCAATACTAGGATGGGTGACTTTTTGGAAAGTGAGTTTCCAGAATCGTGTGAGTGAGGAAAAATCAAGGGAAAAGATAGCATGGTGATTTGCGGGGACAGGAAATCAAATCTTCAAATCTTCAGAAGGTAGTGCTTCGGACAGTTGGTCGGGCAGGGTGGACACGCAGACCTAGCGAGAGGCGGCGGGGCACACAGAAAGGAAGGACGGAGATTTATAGAAAGATTCTCATAAGAAATTGCTATATAGCTTTTGATTATCAAGTAAAATGTTGAGTTTAAAACTTAGAGTAAAAATTGAATCATATGCAATGGTCAATATATCTTTAACTTGTGATCCTTTTTACAATATTAAGAGTCATTATTTGACGTAACTGAACACAGATGTTGAAATTTATTTTTTTTTACCTCCGTTACATATCGATTTATTTTTTTTTGTTTATCTACAAATAAGAAAATGGGGAGTTTGAAACAGGGAAAAAATTGAACCATTTGGGAGCAGAAGAAAACAAAACTTAATAAAATTTTTGGGTTAGTACCATATTAACAATGAATAATACAAAAAAGCTTTTATGCAAAAAACATATAAAATTAGTAGTAACGAAATCAAATTTTATTACCGTTGACAATTTTGGACGTTGTGATAACCATATAATTTCGAGTCAAATTTTTGGCCTATTAAACTACTTTAAAAACAAGTGTAGGCAAATAAACACATCTAATTAAAGCTTACCTGTAAATTTACATCCTTCTTATTAATTTTTATATTAAACTAGGTAGATATCCGCGCGATGCCGCGGGTTGTTTTTTTGAGCTATCAAATAGAGTGTTATTTTGTAATGTTTTGTATATACAAGATTGATTTGCAAAACATGTTTAAAAGAGGAAACTCAACCCACAATGACGGTTTTTATGTAAAATGATATATGTTTATGTTCTTCGTCTCTCCTCATTGACCATATTTTCTTTTCTCCACTTGCACCTCATTTCTACGGAAAATTATTATATTTTTTTCATAAATCAATTACAAACAATGAAAAAGAATAGACTCTTTTGTTTGATACTTTGTAGATTTATCAGTCCAAAATCTATGTGTTTGTTCTCATCATGTTCGAAACGATGGTTTCAGTATCTAAGCACTGGAAAAAAGAAATTGCATCTATTTCTACAAAACCAAAATAAATCTTTGATTTGTGGTAATGTAAACATATTTCCTGCTTAAATGGCGTGCCATGCGGTGGCCAATAATTCAAGATGCATGCTATGATGCTATGGCTCGATAAACATCTCCATAATGTTGCATTGCACACCTTACAGCCACACATAAGTCTTCATTCCTTTCTCTACTAAAGAAATATGCATCTCACGTCAGAAATAAACCTATACACCTCAAGAAAATCATAGAAATAAAAATTCACAAACCTTAGAAATATAAATGCATCCGTTGGACCAACCTCTTGGAGCTAACAAACAACCTTCATCCACTCTGTAGCAAATGCCTTCGTGACTGACCTGCTATAACATCATGACAAACATCAACTACTACATGAGACAAAAAAAAGAACAAAATTTTAAAAGAAACTAACAATTAGACTCACACAAATTACTCTACCTCCAAAAATATGTTTGAAATTAATAATGAGACTCCGTTAATGTTTTCCAGAAAGAATGCACTTGAAAGTTGAAACCGAGGGGATTGAGGAGGAAAATTTTCTTTCTCAATTGCTTTCTCATCTTGATGTACTCAACAAGAAAACACAAAATAGATATTAGCGTCCTGAAGAAGCACACTATCAAACCAATAAATTAGAGTGAGATGACTTACATTAGGCTTATGAAGAAGAGTAATATGTGCATAAATTTTGTCGGTGTTTGCCTCTGACTGTTAACATCATAAATGAAATCTCTTTATTTCTAGACTCAGAAACATAGCTTTGCCTAATGAAGTGAGAGAAGCCTACCTTTAAATCGACATTAATGAGACTACGAAGGAGCTCGATAGGAGATTATAGAGAGGCATATGCCATTATGAAGCCTGATTTTTCGACACATCCACCTAAAACATCATAAATATCGAAAAATCATAATCTAAGAGAAAAAAATAATATAAAAACTCGAGATGGAATCAACTGTTCGATGTGTCCTAGAGTGAAGTAGAAGACTCGATCATCTTGTCGAGGGATATTCACGAGTGAACCAGCACAAGCGTGCCACCACTCTGTATACAACAGCTTCAAAATCGACTATAAAGAAGAAGAAGATCAACTTAATCTGTTACAAAATCCAAGATAACAAAAGTCAGAAACGGAGACTTACCAGCACGCTCGGATCGGATGGCTACAAACAAGGTTTACTTTGATACAAAGCCCCTTGAAACCACTATTTGGTTTGTTTTGTGGTCGTCTTTGGTGCTATAATTGTTAGTGAACAAGCTCAGATCTAAGATGATGTGTTAATAGAACAAAAATGCATAAGACAATCGAAATAAATGATTTGAACAGAAAAATCATTTACCTTCCTTCTTTGTCTCTTGTTTCCAATGTTCTTCTTAGCATCAATGGCCTCAATATTGCTTTGATCAATTTCAATCCTCGTGGATCACCATACAAATTCTTAGTGCTCTTTATAGCACTCTTTAGATTCTCCAGTGTCTCCAGGTGATATTCAGCATCTCCCCGAGAAATCAAATCGAGCCACTGCTCAAATAAAATAATAGTTAAACTAAACCCAAAATCACTTTAGCATGAAAGATAGAGAGAAAGAGAGAGAAGTAATGCTCGAGACTCTTCAACCTAGAGACACAATTTCGTTCATTAAAACATTATCACTGGTAAGTGTTGGTCATTGTTCTCATTATTGATCATTGTTCTCATCCATGGAAGTAGCAATCTATTCAGGTGGTGCTTAAACAACGATGTCATTTGAAGCTATAAGGAAATACAATTACCTCATAAACACCCAATCACCTCTTCACACGTGACTTAGCCTCTCTCTCTCTGCTTCTTATTTTCTCCTTCTTCTTCGCTTTCGCTCTCCAACTATCGCCATGGCAGCTGCTCAGTCTCTGAATCTCATCCTCATTTTCTCTCTTCTCTTCATTTCACTCCACAAATCTGAATCTCTCTCCGAAAACCCATCTCTCATTCTTCTTGGCGACGGATTCGACTGGCCCATTTCTCACGGCGGCGCATTCGAGATCGGCGGATTACCTCAGGTGTTTTATGAGGTAGTTGTATTTCCTTGCAGCTTGATATGGTCTCGACTTCCAGAGATCAACGCCACCACTTCCGTCGGTTCATCGACTTCCCGACAATCTTGCTTTGTCTGCTCTCTCGCTTTCGAAGACGACGATTAGGTTTTGAGAAAAAAATTGAGAAAGAATTATTTTGTTTTATTTTGATTGGTTCTTAGTTATAAATTTTGGATGACATGTCAGTTTTTTGGAGCCTCAAAATGCTGAGTTTTCAATCAATTGGAGAGGCACAACAACTATTATAGTATTGATTCTTTTGATGAGGCGTTATTAGATTAAAACACAAATATTGATGTGTCAAAATTTTTGGAGACACTTGTGTTATTATATTTTTTATTATTATTTTTTGCATTAGCCTTTACCGTCTTTTTTTTAAGTTCTATTTAATGGACCCACACTAAGATATTTTACCAGGGCGTGGCATTCGCCAAGAAGATCCATTTTCACCTTACCTCTTCATATTTTTTCGGAAGTCCTAATGCATATGTTATGCAAGAAAGTGCAGCGGAAGCAACTCAAAGGAATCAAGATTAGCAATACTGGTACTATAACAAATCTTATGTTTACGAATGATTTTCTATTTTTTCACGCGCATTTGCTGTCTTGTAAGGCAATTTTACAAACTTTAAATTCTTATGAAGCTATTTTAGGGCAAATTGTCAACGTACACGAATCAGCTATCACGATTGGATCGAAAATCGAAGACGAGATTAAAATAAAAATGTGACGGCTACTCAATATTCATAATGATGAGGGTGACAGGAAATATCTCAGATTACCCGAGCAAGTAGGACAGCGAAAGAAAGATACTTTTAAGTTTTTCATTGAGTAAGTGCAACAACGCACGAGTCATTGGTCCAACAAATTTTTGTTCGAAGCAGGAAAAGAGATCCTTACTAAGACGATTGCATTAGCACTCCCAGTCTACACAATCAATTTTTTTAAGTTACCATTTGGGATTTACAAAGAGATCGAATCAGAATTGGCCAAGTTATGGTGGTATAAGAAGTAGGAAGCGAAATGTATGCATTGGTTTCCTTGGGATCGGCTAGGTATACCAAAGAAAGAAGGAGGATGACTTGGGTTTTGAAACATCAAAAATTTCAACATAACCATGTTGGAGAAACAAGTGTGGCGCATTACTCAAGCACCAGACAATTTAGTTGCAAGGCTACTTAAAGGAAGATATTTTTTGAATTCAAATATCTTTTATGCTTGTGTTGGCTGCAAATTGTCATTTGTTTGCGTTCTTAACTTGAAGGTCATGATCTGGTGAAACAAAGGTATAAGAGTTCTCTTAGGAGATGGTTGTAATACAACAATATGGTCTCAGAATTGGATGTCGACGAACCGCCATGTCCACCACATCAAGTTTATGGGCCAATTTGTGATGTCAAAATGGTTAAGGATTTGATGCTTCCTGGACGACTTGAATGGGATTCAGATAAACTCCAAGCTAATATCATGGTCGGGGATATTGATTTCATACATAGTTTGCGATTTAGTTCATATCCGAATGTCGATTTTTTTGGTTGGGATTACACTTCACAAAAGCTCTACACAGTCAAATCTGCTTAGTGGCTTGCTACACACTTGGGAACCAACATACCCTCTGTTCCACCACCATCTGGAGAGGAGTACATGTTATAGATCGAACCAGTACTAACTAATACACAGTCATCTTTTGAGGAGAAGTTTCAGGTCATCATTGCTATTCACACATACACCAACTTAACGTCGCTGGTGAGGAACATTCCTATGCGGACACTGTAGCGTCTTTGGAGAGCCGTAATCTCTTGGCTTTTCAACAAAACGTAGTCAATGGTACAACAACGTTACTGTTGCCATGAGAGACACAGAAGAATGGCTCACTCATTCTCAACCAATTCGCAAGGTATGACATTGTGGAGGTAGCACAAATGTCACAATGGAAGCGTTCTAAACAAGGGTTTGTTAAATACAACTATGATGCTAGTTTCTATAGAGATGATCTATCTTTGGTTGGTTGGGTAGTAAGGGATAACCGTGGGGTTTATCTTCACTCTGCCCAAGCTATCGGGAAATGGTGCGGTAATCCATTAGAGGAAATGGTGCGGTAATCCATTAGAGGCGGAGTTTCAAACATTGCTCATTGCTTTACAACATTTGTGGTCCAGAGGTTTGTACGAAGGTGATGATGGAAAGAGATAATATCAAAGTAGCTCATAGAATACAAGAAAAGGAGCTATGTTTTTCCCATTATAACCTGGTTCGTGACGTTTATCGATGGTTAAAGCTGTTTGCTGAGGTTGAAGTTAATTGGGTCAAGACATAAGCAAATTCGATGGCAGATTTTTTAACAAAATGCGTTTTTCAAATCTAGTTTAGTTTGAGGTTTTTTTTATATTCCTGATTTTATAACACATAACCTTTTCCTGAATTATACCTAAGTCAATAAACTGATGTTATAAAAAAAAGGCATATATTATTTTATATTCTTATCCGTATAAAAAAGTTATTCTTCAAAATGTTTTGAAGTGTATATACGTATTAAATGTATTAAATATATATTTAGAGACTATTAGAGCATCTCCATCGCCTTAGCGTGATGGATCTTTAGCGTGAAATCATATGCAAAAGTTAATAAAAAAATATTATATATATCTAATACGCTAAGGATCGATCCTTAATTAAGGGTTTTAAGGATCGAATCCTTAGCCCTTTTTTATTATTATTTTTTTGGGTCAGAATAATTTCATTTTCTGATCCGTTTTGGATCCGTTTCAGATTCTTTTTTTTTTGTATTTAGGTTTTTGGAATCGTTACATATTCATTTACGATTTTTGAAGTTTCGGATCTGTTTCAGGTCTGTTTAAAATATCCCGATCCGAACCCAAAATACCCGAAAATATCCGTTTCGGTTCCGTTTTAGATCCGTTTTTTTTTTGGTTTTTCAGTTTTTGGAACCGTTACATATTCATTTACGATTTTTGAAGTTTCAGATCCGTTTCAGGTCTGTTTAAAATATCCCGATCCGAAACCAAAATACCCGAAAATATCGGTTTCGGTTCCATTTTAGATCCGTTTTTTTTTGTTTTTCAGTTTTTGGAACCGTTACATATTCATTTACGATTTTTGAAGTTTCGGATCTGTTTCAGATCTGTTTAAAATATCCCGATCCGAACCCAAAATACCCGAAAATATCCGTTTCGGTTCTGTTTTAGATCCGTTTTTTTGGTTTTCCAGTTTTTAGAACCGTTAAATATTCATTTATGATTTTTGAAGTTTCGGCTCCGTTTCAGATCTTTTTAAAATATCCCGATCCGAACCCAAAATACCCGAAAATATCCGTTTCGGTTCCGTTTCAGATCCTTTTTTTTTGTATTAATCATTCAATAAATAAAAATTTCATATTTAATTATAATATTTATTTTTCATGTAATAATCATTCAATAATTAAATATTTAATATTTAAATATAATAATCATTCAATAATTATTGTTTAAAATTAAATATATTTTTTTTCTAAGGATTTTATGGAGTCCACCATTAGACATGCATTTTGAATTGAGATCCTTAACTATTCAAAAAAAAACAAAACAAAAAAAAACAATTAAAAAAGAGCTAAGGACTCCATCCATAGTATCATGGATGGAGATGCTCTTATGAACTTATTAAAAGCAGGGGTAACATTGCAAAACGAGGATGTTTCATTTTATTCGTAGTTTTATAAAGAATAATCTCTATTTTATATACCGCTCAAAACATAATGGGAATCCAAAAATACACACAACACCCAAATTAATTAATTCGCGCGACCTTTTCTTTTAATTAGGGTCCGTGTAAATAAATCATCAGCGTAATTTTGCTTAAGTCAATTTTTATTTTACTTGCCGTGACATGAATGAATGATTGATTCATCACGCGTAGTTACATAAACCGTAGACGCAGAACTCGCCGAGCTCGCAACGATGGTTACACTCACCGCAATGACGTTTATCGTAAGCAATGTAAACGCACTGGCCACGACAACACGTTTGCCCGAACTTGCATTTGTTCTTACACGCACCGCAGTTTTTGTCATCCGTGGATAAGTCCATACATTTGTTGTTGCAACAGGCCATTGTAGAGTTTGCTCCAGTGCTATAATAGATACTGCTGCAAATCTTAGGGTCCTTGTGGCAATGATCAGCTGCGTTTGGGTTACGGGCCTTTGGCCCTTGATCTTGATCGTCTTTTTCTGCCAAGAACCGACTAGGTCTGGCTTTAATCGCTCCTGGCGGTTTAAGCTCCCAGAAAGCGTCTTCGAGAGAAGATGTTGCTGTCATGGTGGTTGTTTTAGTGGTCGTGGTGATGACAAAGATTGTCATTGCGATTGTTAATGCAATTGTCACAAATGGCTTCATGAATGGGGCCATTTTCTCTTGATATATGAGTTAGAACGGGACAGAGGTATCGTTCTTATTTCTTTGTTGGTCTCCTTCTTCTTCTTCTTGGTGTTGTTTATGTGATGTAGGGAGGAAGAGATTTGGAGGGAGAGAAAGAGACAGAGAGAGAGATTGTGAGTAATAGAGAAGAGGTGGACTTAGGGTTTATATATTTGTGATGGAGACGAGTTGACGCGTGAAGTGTGGTGAAAAGGTGAAGTAAGGTTTCAAGCATCGATCATTTCCTGGGGAGAGGCGTTGACTTATATACATAATTTATCGTTTCATGATATAATATTATATTTATGGGCATGTAAATGCACATGCTTATTTGCTTACGTTGGGGGTGTACAAATACGCTTTTACAATCGAATTACAAGGGAAACATACGAGTAAACGATTATCCGAAATAGTAAAAGCGTAATGTACTCAATTATCAAATTAGTTTTGTATATTTTTTGCTTACTACTAATCTATGTTGCCTGGAAACTTGGTTAGAAGTCTGTTTCCCGCTTCGAAAACGTTCGGAAAACAAAAACTTTCAGAAACCTGTTGAAAACGCGTTTTCTAAAAGCTTCAATTTGGAAAAACGACGAAAAATTGCGTTTTTTTATTGGAAACTCGTGATTCTGCTTTAGAAACAAAACAGAAACTTACTTTTAATTATAAAACATTATAGAATGTAAGGAATTGTGAAAGAAATTGAGCATTTACAAGTTTATACACATCCAACAACCATAAATAAGATTACTTTCCAAAGAGCAAAAGAATTAGTATGTGTGTACATTAATCTCCATCATCTATC
Source organism: Anastatica hierochuntica (assembly GCA_900406275.1). Classification (NCBI taxonomy): domain Eukaryota; kingdom Viridiplantae; phylum Streptophyta; class Magnoliopsida; order Brassicales; family Brassicaceae; genus Anastatica; species Anastatica hierochuntica. Next base: position 24,301 of record OVAN01003894.1, read on the forward strand.
AAGAAAAAGCCCTTCATACAAAAATGTTCCAGTGGGATGTTGGAGATGATAAATTTGATTTACTAGAAGAGATCAATCTTGAAAGACTTGAGTTTCAGGATCTTTCTCTCGATGAGCCATAGTTGAAAGTTGTTTTGTTTAACGGAGCTCATAAAAATGTGACTGAAGATGATGGTGTTATTAATTTTTTACTTTAGATGTTGTTTGTTATGCTACTTAAATATTTAAATATTAGATTTATGTTATTTTAAATTATTTTTTAAATATGATTTTGATGTTTATTTTTCAATATATTTATATAAACGTTTCTCCCTTTTCAAATTTTAAAAATCAGATTTTCACGTTTCGAAATGTTCCGTTTCCGCCTACCCGTTTTTGTTAGCTACTAATATTGTATATTTGGACATATAATTAATATTAGTCATGTGTCATTTGTAGATTCAAAGGACGAAAATATTCAGTTAGTCTAGACTTTTGTTCAAAATCTCAACATTATGAAAGCATCTTATTAGATGGCATAAAAAATTGGAATCGGGTGGATTATAATGAGAATTTCGAATAGGGTTTTCTGTGGTCATTTGTTGAAACATCTTTACTTAAGTGTTGGGCCCAATATCCCATATTCAGAAGGCCTAGTTAAAGGTATCAAGCTCAAGGAAACTGGCCTTCGAACCTAGATATTTGAGGCCAAGATAAGGTGAAGTACTTCGGCACATGAGTCAAAGGGGGCCGTTGTAGATGTCGAGATTTGCGGAGGAAATTTTGGAGGTGTCAGGTTGACTGAGCAGTTTGAGGCACCGAGATTGGCGGAGGAGAATTCGCAGGCGTCGGGTAGAGGAAGGGTCCCCAGTTAGCTGTTATAAAAATGGAAGAGGATGTAACTTTAGAGGATCTTCTTCTTCAGCTCTTTCTAGAATGCCATATTCAGAAACTTAGAGCTTGATATCTTGTTCGTTTCCTTTATAATCAAAATCGTTATTATCATCATTTTCTTATCCGACCTCTTGTAAACTTTATCACTATCAGTCCAACATCTTTTGATCATTTCATCTAAAGCTCATACATGATTCACTCACGAATCTCTTTCCTCATCAAAATCATTTACAAAATTCTAGTGTGGATTTTGTGATCCACATTTTGGTACCGTCTATGACGAAGGAGTTATCGAATCCCTCATTCCGTTAGCTAGCGATTGATCCCGTTGATCAAGATTTGGATCGACCTGAATTTGCATCTTTGACGTCGAGTCCACGCTTGCTGAACAATGGTTGCTCATATATCCCCATCCCTTAGCTGCCACATACTGAAACCCAGAACGTATCTCAACCTTCAGAAGAGACTCAACTTGATCCTAGAAATCTAGCCTAGCGAATCTCTCATTTCGTTAGCTAGAGATTGATCCTGTTGATCAAGATTTGGATCGACCCAAATTTGCGTCTTTGACGCTGAGTCCACGCTTACTGAACAATGGTTGCTCAGATATCCCGATCCTTGAGCTACCACATACGGAAACCCAGAACGTATCTCGATCTTCAGAAGAGACTCTACCTGATCCTAGAAATCTAGGTGTGCACTCTCAAGTGCCCGCCGACAATTCGGGTGAGAGACCCATGGTCCCCAACGAACCTGAGCTTCATGCTATTGTGAGATCTAAACCCGTGGTCCACACCAAGCTTGAGCGACATTTTCCTGTGAGATCTCAACCTCTGGTCCCCAACAAGCCTGAGCGACAAGCTCCTGTGAGATGTCAACCTCTGGTCCATAACGAGCCTAAGCGAGAGGCTCTTGTAAGATCTCAACCTTTGGTCCCCAGCGAGCCTGAGCGAGAGGCTCCTGTGAAATCTTAATTTCTAGTCCCCAACGAGCCTGAGTGAGAGGCTCCTTTGAGATCTAACTTTCTAGTCCCCAACGAGCTTAAGAAAGACGCTCCTGTGAGATCTTAACCTCTAGTCCTGATAACACCAATATTTTACCACTTTTCCTACATAATTTAGTATGTTTTCTAAATGTTTTAGGAAACTTTGTGCATGAAACGATAGTTTTCCTTCATTTATAGTCTTGAGTCATTTTAGGTCAAACTAAGAAGTTTATGACAATATGAAGTTTATTGGAACAAAAACTAGTTTCTGGACAGTTTTTAAGCATCAGAAAGATCATCCAAGATAAAGGCCTTGCCACCGTTGAATTTTGATGAAATTTGGACAGGAGTTGTAGAATTGAGTTAGCTTTCATATGAAACTTTTTTAAAAAAAATGATTTGGATTTGAGGATCAAGAGATATTCAAAATATACTGAAGACTGGTCCTGCTGGCTCGCGAACGAAGGATTCGTAGGAAGGTTAGAACAAAAGGATCACGACTTTGGTTTCAATTAAGATAACAACACAACCAAAATAGATGTCTTACAAGAATTTTCAAGCTCAAGAAATCATGTCAAAAGCCTTTCTACAAGAAGTCTAAGTTAAAAGGCCTTAAGACCCGATTTTAACCTAACTTGGACAAGCCCTATTTATACATATTTTTAGCCTTTGTTTTCGCAGAGTTGCATTGTTTTAGGAAATATTAGAATCTTAAATATGCAGGGACGAGCTTTTCAGGGTCGTTCCCTTTGCCATCTCAAAGACTTCAACTTTCTTTCATCGTTTCAGCAATAAACTCGGTTTCATCGTTCTTCTCTATCTTGGATTGATATAATACTAACTCATCTTTGTTGCTGCGTGTTTTACATGTTCAATCAAGAGAATTTTGTTAGTTTAACATTAGGCATGAGTGACTGATAGCTCAGGTTTTCACCCGAGATAACATTGCAAGCGTACAGATGTACGATGTAGTGGTTCGGGATCGAATCCACATAGACCAAAGAGTAGCACAAAGAATCAAGATCAAACAGCGGGCTAAGGCTAAAAAGATGTTTTGTAAGATGATGCAAATGTCAAAAGTAAGAAAGCAAAGAAAACACGTAACAAGAAAAGGTTGTAAACAATTCAAAGAAGTGTTGAGCATCGGGTATTCTCAGGGAAACATTTTATTGTTGACTTAAACTACAGATTAGGGAAGAGGTTAAGAATCATCTTGAACTGAAATTCTAATCTAGAACTGATCTACTTCCATAGTATCAGCGCCTTACGCACTAGAAACCTCGAGACTAACTTCCGTTGACCCTCGATTTCTAGTC
>OVAN01003895.1:0-27235 GCA_900406275.1 Anastatica hierochuntica
AACCAAAGATGGAGATGAAGTCGTTTCCTGATATTGATATTTTGGGTTATTTGAAAGATAATAGATATCGATTTGGTGATTTAGCTTCAATGGCACCTGATATACTTAGCGTTCCTGTCACTACAGTGGCTTCAGAATCAGCTTTTAGTATTGGTGGTCGAGTATTAAATCCTTATAGAAGTCGCTTACTCCCAGAAAAAGTTCAAGCTCTACTTTGCACTCGCAATTGGTTACAAGGTTTTGTAGAAGTGAATACAGGTAATTTTATCAATACATACTTTATGGTTTTGCTTTGTTTTCTTTTTTTATTAAATGTTGAACTTCTCACGTAGAAGCTGATGTTCATGAAGACGATGATGAGGATGATCTTGGAGAGAATGTTAACGTGAAGGAATGAAAGTGGAGTCACATGACTGAAAGTGAATTACTTGAACGACTCTTTCTTTTGGTTTTTTTTTTCAATCGTTCATTATTTTTTTAAAGAACCATTCTTGATTAATAAACATTTGATTATTCAATTATAAGAACCATTTTTGATTAATAAAACATTTGATTATTTTTATATGGGCTGGGTCGGACTATACCAGAAAATTCATGGGCTGAACTGGATTAGCTTTTTAATAAACCAAAAAGATCTGGATTTATTTAGACCAACCCATATTGATCTAACATTGAATGGCTGGTTTCTTATGAGCTGGTTTAACCAGCAACTCATCCCTAAATATGACCATATAAAGTTTCTCAAGGTGCTTCTGACATCATTTTTTGCAACTTCTAACTTACTATAAATTCAAAAACCATTATTGAGTAAATCCTTCGACAACCCCTTTGATCTAAGAACATGCTTGAGGCATGAGGCTTGCAAGGCGGGTTGAGGCGATGATGGAGCGACCGCTTACTTGAATCCGTCTAGCTTTACTTCGTCAAGGCTACAAGCTCTTTGGTGGATCCAACGTTCAAAAACTCGTTAGGCGCGTAACGGGTGTGGTCTAGCGCCTAATTCGAAAATCGGATGATTAATCGCAGACTAGTTTTACATATTATTTAATTAATTTTAATAGTATTTAATTAATTTTAATAGTATTTAATTAATTTTAATACAATTCTATTAATTTTAGTAATAAGAACAAGTATTTGATATAGATTTAGAAAATATAAGCATGTATATATTGGTTTAGATACTTAAAATTTTTATTAAAAAAATTACACACCGCAAATAAAAAATCTATCTAGCCCATCTAATATTTTACGGCCCAAATATATATGTCAACGTGGGGGAGAAATATCAAAAACAAGGGGAAACGCAAAACTTAAAATATCCCACATCGAAGTGGAGGGAGAGCATCACCTAAAAAGCAACCTTATAAACATGGTAATTGTTCCGTTATTAAATAATCAAGTAGGTTTCATCTTTTTAGGCTGGTTTTTGTTTGAGTTGGAATCATAAACCCATTTAGTCATTTTTTTCTTTTTAATTAGTCGGCCATTTGACCGATTTTCGGTGGAGAATTCGCTGAAAATCGTTGACCGACTATTTTAACCGATTTGGTCATAATCGCGGCGGTCATAAACTGATGAGTAACTATCCAGACGATTATACCCTTATACGAGCACGTTTTAGAACATTGGGTGGACCTCACCTCTACCTTAGAGTCGTCTAGACTCACTTTTTTAGACCAAGCCAATACCAACCCATAAACTATTCTAATTCTCGAATCATCATGACATAATTTTACATTTGGCCGCCACATCCATAGTTTGACCATGTCCATTTGGAAAAACCCCGAAAAAGACACAAAAAGGTGAAATTAGCCAAGATCCGATCTTCCTCCATAAAGTTTTTGTAACACCCGCCTCATCCTCTCCTGAGAACGGCGTGCTGCTAACCCTAACTTACTACGTAAGTAACTTTAATAAACAAAAATCTAATTCTTATTATCCATAAATCATGTCCATTAACCAATAATCCAATAACTGAAGTAAAATGAGTCTAAAACCTAGTACAAAATAGTATAACATCATAAAAAAATAAAACGAGAATTAAAACTCATTGGTCCCAAAATAGCACCATAACCATCCAGCATATTCGACTACCCGTTAGTCTCACCTGAAAGAAGAAGGGAAAAGAGGGGGTGAACAACTTGCGAGTCACATAGTGAAATGGAGAATGCTAGGGGAACCATAAGTCCGCAGACCCGACTTAAGCACTTCAACCGCGCAATCTAGTCATAAAAGATGAAGCAAACATGACACCTAAAGTACCCAAACAAGGAAAACAATGGCCATAGACAACTTCAGTGACTCCCGACACCCTCCATTGAGGCTTCCATCAGCATGGGATAAGTGCCCATACACACCGCCGTTGTGGACGCTTTATCGATCTTAGAGCTGCGGACAACATATCGACTTGCTGCCCGCACCCTCCCGCACGCGACTCCGGTAACACAGGAACCCTCCGTTTGTGCCCCGCCCAAGTCTGAGGCCAGACTCTGGTAATACAAGAATTCTCCATCTGTACCCCCGTCCAAATCTGCCTATCCACAAATACTACTATATATATACACATCACTAGCAATCAACATGTGCATCAATCAACTGTGATATCATCTATTACCCTAAGTCCGACTTAGTAATAAAGAAAACGAGTAGACCCCAAACATACTAAAAAATGAAACAACACATGTTCTAGTTCTAAATCACGCGAGAAAAAATGAATAAGAAAAGCCTGAGGAGTATATGGGTCTAGCCCTCACTTATGCCACAAGTCTGAACTCTCAACTTGATTGGCTGACGATCCACCCCCGGAAAGAAAAACATAGACCAGGAAACCAGAGTTAGACCTCACCCGAAAACCTGCCAAAAGGGAAACCTACCCGAAAAGGAAACTTTCCTAAAACGGAAACTGTCAAATATGAAAATTTGTCATATTTGGCAACTATCCAAAAAGGAAAATCTGGACCAGAGCAAAACGAAACAGAAAATGTGAAAAGCTGAGGAAAAGAACCTTAACAAGAAAAATCGAATCGAACATGTTAGATCACACCAACCGAATAAACTGGTCGAGACGGACAACCTAACAGCCCCTAACCGGTTGAACCAACTAAATAACCTAACCGAAGACTAGAAAGGAAAGAAAAGAAAAGAAAAGATAGACTTACCGGAAAGAGCATCGGAGCTTGTCGGGGCCTTTCGGAAAACCGTTCAGCACGCCAAAAAGGACTCGAAAAGTTCACCGGAAAACCGTTCGACACGCCAAAAAGGACACAGAAAGTTCACCGAAAAAATCTCGGGAACTCGCTGGAAAAAAACTCCGCCAGAGGCGGTGGCTAAAAGCCGGTGGAGGCTGGCCGAGAAGCTGGCCTGCTGTGCAAATTATTGCTTTGTTTTTATGATGATTAAAATGAGAAGGCATGAATCTCTTTATATAGGGAAGAAAAAAAGGGTGAGGAACTTATACTTTAGCAATGTGGGATAAAAGGAAATAAGAAAATATGGGTTTTGTTGGAAAAAAATGGGCTGATTGGGTTTGCTGGAAAATTTAATAAAACTAGGTCTTTTTAGGAGTTTTGGATTGTTGCAATTCTCCCCCACTTGAAAAGAATTCGTCTTGGAATTCGCGGGTCAACTGTCAAATTCTCTCCCACTTGGTTTCCGACCAAACTTTGTATATATGGGGTTAGAATTTAAAAAGAAACAAGACGAATAAACTTTACTAAGAACTAGAAAACACTAACGATTAATGGAATAATGTTGAACAATTTGGTGCCTTTAATTCTTTTAAGAATCCCAAATCCCATAAGTTTCTAAAAACCGTTGAAAATCTGATTCAATCACTACTCTACCTCTTAACCGCCTCCCGGGTCAGAACCGGGACGACCAACCTGCTATGATACCAAAATGCAACATCCGTTTCATCCTCTCCTGAGAACGGCGTACTAACTAACCCTAGCTTACCACATAAGTAACTTTAATAAACAAAAATCTATTCTTATTATCCATAAATCATCTCCATTAACCAATAATCCAATAACCGAAGTAAACTGAGTCTAAAACCTAGTACAAAAATAGTATAACGTCATAAGAAAAAAAAACGAGAGATAAAACTCATTGGTCCCAAAACAACACCATAACCATCCAGCATTTTCAACTACCCGTTAGTCTCACCTGAAAGAAGAAGGGAAAAGAGGGGGTGAGCAACTTGGGAGTCACCCAGTGAGGTGGGGAATGCTAGGGAAACCATAAGTCCGCAGACTTGGCTTAAACACTTCAACCGCGCAATCTAGTTCTAGAACATTCAGCAAACATGACACTTAAAGTACCCAAATAAGGCAAACAATGGCCCTAGACAGATTTAATGACTACCGACACCCTTCATTGAGGCTTCCATCAGCATGGGATCAGTGCCCATACACACGGCCGTCGTGGACGCTTTATCGATCTTAGGGTTGCGGACAACATATCGACTTGCTGCCCGCACCCTCCCGCACGCGACTCCGGTAACTTAGGAACCCTCAGTCTGTGCCCCGCCCATGTCTGAGACCAAAATCTGGTAATACATGAATGCTCCGTATGTACCCCGCCCAAGTCTGCATACCCACAAATACTACTATATATATATATACACACACATCACTAGCAATCAACATGCGCATCAATCAACAGTGATATCATCTATTATCCTAAGTCCGATTTAGCTATAAAGAGAACGACTAGACCTTAAATAGATTCAAACAATCAAACAACACATGTTCTGATTCTAAATTTCGCAAGAAAGAGTGAATAAGGAAAGCTTGAAGAGTATATGGGTTCAGCACTCACCTTTGCCACAAGTCTGAACTCTCGACTTGACTGGCTGACGATCCACCCCAGGAAATAAAAACATGGGCCAGGAAACCCTAGTTAGACCTCATCCGAAAACCTGCCAAAAAGGGAAATCTACCCAAAAAGGAAACTTTCCTAAATGGAAACTGCCAAATATGGAAACTTGTCATATTTAGAAACTGTCCAAAAAGGAAACTCGGGACCAGAGCAAAACGGGACGGAAAATGTGAAAAGGTGAGGAAAAGAACCTAAATTGGCAAAACCAGACCCAACCTGTTAGATTGCACCAACCGGATAAACCGACCGAGATGGACAACCTAATAGACCCTAACCGGGGAATCAACTATTAACCTAACCAGAGACTATAAAGTAAAGAAAAGAAAAGAAAAGATAGATTTATCGGAAAGAGCGTCGGAGCTCGCTGGAGTCTTTCGGAAAACAGCTCGGCACGCCAAAAACGACTCGGAAAGTTCACCGAAAAATATCGGGAACTCGCTGGAAAAGAAATCCGTTGGAGGTAGTGGCTAAAAGTCGTTGGAGGTTGGCCGAGAAGCTGACCTCTTGTGCAAATTATTGTTTTGTTTTGATGATGATTAAAATGAGAAGGGGGTAGAACTCTTTATATAGGGAAGGAAAAAAGATGAGGAGCTTATACTTTAGCAATGTGAGAAAAAAGAAAATATGGGTTTTGCTGGAAAAAATTGAGCCCACTGGATTTGCTGGAAATTTTAATAAAACTAGACATTTTTAAGAGCTTTGGGTTAATACAGTTTTTTTTGATAACATATAGAAAAACACAACATTTCAAGTACCAAAAGCTTTGAAGAGAGAAAGGATAAAATGCTCGTGTAAGTTCTCAAGGTCTCTTTCTTTGTAACCTGAATTTACAAAAAAAAAGTATGCACCATATGAAACCAATGTCAAAGACTAACAAATCATAGATATGGTAGAATTTTTAGGGTTCGTCTGAAGATAAGGTAGAAAGTAAACCATGGCTCCTGTGTATGGACTACCAAGTTTATGGAAGAAATTAGTAAACCACCAAATGGAGAATCTAATACTGAGTTAGGCTTCTTAAAAAGGAAGAGGGAGAGAAAGCAGACAGAGGGAGGTCAAGGCGTTCAGAGTTGTTTGTGGAGGCAAATTAGGTTATAAAGAGGAGAAATGAAATTGTTATTTGAAGGCCCATGATGTCATCACTACTTCCGTGAATATCGGCGAGCTAAAATGCATTTATAGAGAGGAGATATGATTGGGTGACATCACAATTTGTTAATATATTAGGAAAGGATGACGTTGACAACTTGAGCTTTCTCAAATACTCCCTTTTGATCAGTAAAATTGTAATGTCTCCGACCCGAAATCGAAATTAAACCGATTTGACCAACCCGGTTTGTCGAACCAAACTGAGGGAACCCTAGATCACTCTTCCTCCTATTTAGAGGAGTCATCGCCTCGAGAAACGAGAATCACACAAACCCGTAGCAAAACTCTGCCCGATTCCCGCGAAATCCCGAGACCCGAGCCAACCCATGAGCCGTCGCCTCTTTCCGCCGCCGAAACTGCGCCGCCGTCGTCGATTTCGCCATCCCGTGAGCCGTCGTCGACCTCTGAACCCCCAACGCCGTTAGATCGAGCCCCGCAACCGCACCAGCTGCAGACCCGAGCCCGTGACGCGATTCCCGAGCCTCCTGCGCCGATCTCCGTCGCCGATCGAGACTCCCAGCCGCCGTCTCTGTCGATCCGTGCACCGCAGCCACTCACCCGAGCCTCCGAGCCACCAACCGAGCCCGATCGAGCCTTTGTCGAGCCATCTCTCCGTCACTCGAGCCGCGCCGCCGCTCCCAGCCTCCGTGCCCGAGAGGCCGCGAGTCTCCCTCCACATTTTCACCGCCGTAGGTAAAACCGAGAGGTGAGGTTCCGTGTTTTCCGTTTTCATTCCTCTCCCCGCGTTTAATTCCCGTTAGTTTCGTATTCGTATCCCGTGCCATTTTCCATAGCTTTTCCGTGCCGGTTTTAGGAGTTTTCATTTATGGAAACTTTTCATTTTTGGGAAATTCCCAATTTGGAAAGTTTCTATTTTTGGAAAGTTTCCTTTTCGGGAAAGTTTTTATTTTAGGCAGGTTTCCCGATTTAGAAAGTTTCCATTTATGGCAGGTTTCCATAAATGGAAAGTTTCTTTTTTAGGCAGGGTTCATATTAAGGCCTTATCCGAGTTCCTTTTGTCTCAGGTCCAGAGGTCCAGTAGAAGTCCGGAATTCTCCTGCGCCAGTCCTTATCCGTGATTTTGTCAAGATGAGGAGTTATTCTCGTAGCTATACCCCCGTAGAATAGCCTTAGGATGTTTTCATTGCTAGCATAGGGTTAACGCGTCTTGCTTGTTAGTCTTGATTGTGAGTCAAGTCAGTCTGGTTGATGTTTGAAATTATAGGTATAGGAAATTGAAATAGTGTTTTAGGATGTGATGATTTGAGTTTGGAAATGTGACTTTGGGAATGTATTCGCCCCCGGAGAAGTGAAAGAAAGTCCTGGGTCCACACAAACCGGGGAGTTGGAGAGTGAGATAGTCGGTCATTGTGGTGGTTGCCGACAGGTTAAAGCGCTTTGGAGAAACCGAGGGTTTTGACTAGGACATCTTTGTATGTCATGTATGATTGAGGCACAATAGGTATTTGCTTGGTGTTAATTCTATGTTATCCGTGAATGCATGTTAAGTCTTTTCCGTGGTGTTGCGTGTCTCGCATCCCATGCTTCACTGGGTGATTCCCATGTCACTCACCCTCTCCTTTCCCCTTGTCCCTTCCCCCTTTTTCCCCTGCAGGTGAGTATGACGAGCGGCTGGACGGATGATGATGGGAACGGTGTTTGTTTTCAGGACCGGGTTCTTTAAATTGTTCCTTTGTTTTCCGAACTTGGTTTTGTTCCTTTTTAGACTTCTTGGTTGAACTTGGTTTTAAGATGGATGTAGTTATGTGATGAATAAATGGACTCGTGATTTGGAACAAGTTTTTATTAGAATTGCTCTAGGAGATTGTTTGTGAAGTTGGAGATAGATTAGAGAGGACAACAGATCCGGGAGGAACCTTGGCCAGGTGAATCAGGATGTTACAAAGTGGTATCAGAGCCTAGGGTTTTACCAAACCGGTTCGACCCGGGAGGCTTCGGTTATCGATTCAATTTTGTGTTTTCAAATGTTTTGGGAAAGGGGAATTTTAAAAAAAAAAGAAAAGAGAACACCAGTTCCGTCTTAATCTACCTAGCTTGTTGTCGCTAAGCCTTTTCCTTTCTCCTTCAAGTTGAAGCCGGTCTAATCAAGGTCTTCCTTTTGCAGATGGTCGCCACCAGAAGAGTGAATAGTAACCAGCCCGTGATGCTTCCGGTAACCAACCCGAGGGCTCAGCCCCAGGTCCAGCTAGTGATTGTCCCTAATGCTCTTGCTGCCATGGTTGAAGAAGTCGTTCAACCTGTGAATGCTCCTGCTGCCGTGGTTGAAGAAGTCGTCCAGCCTGTGAATGCTGCTGCTGTCGAAAACGTCGTTGATGCCCAACCCGCCAACTCACAGGAGAGTGTAGGCGAAAGTAGGAATGCTCACCGGAACACCATCAGTGAGACTAGAGCATCTCAGAGAATCGCAGGGTCTGTCACCTGCAGAGCTGCCGAGGATGCCTTTGCGGAAGCTGCCATACTCGCTGCTAGGAATGAGGAGTTGGAAGCAAAACTAGCCAGGCATCATGCTAGCTAAGACCAAGCTTAGAGCCAGAGGACAGTTGTTAGGGAAGTTTCCTACAGATCTACGAATCTTACACCGCCCCCCCCTCCACCGCCGGCCAGGATGCTACAGTTTTTGCAACCACTATCGCAGAACCGTTTCCGCGATTGACCGTCCCACTGGGATTACATCAAGTAGCTCAGAGAACTGGGTACGGAAATGTTTGAAGGGAAATCTGATCTTGTCGCTGCTGCTGATGTGTAGTACCTGAAGGGAGAAGCCTTAGTCTGGTGGAGCGACAAGGTTGAAAATACTCGGGGAGAGTATGAGCTGTCTTGGAACGACTTCAAGACACTGTTTCAAAGGAAGTATTTCCCTCGCGAGGCGATGGATACCATGGAGCACCAGTTTCTGACCATCACTCAAGGAAATCGGAACGTCCGTCACTGTAAGGAGGAGTTTAGCCGTCTTCGTCGATTTGCTGGTCGGTATCTGGAGGAGCAAGAGCTGATCAGGAGGTTTCTGAATGGTCTGAATATCGAGATTAAGAACCGCTGCAAGTTGGTAAAGTATGATTTTCTGGATGAGCTGATAGAGAAGGCAGCTGACCAGGAGAAGAGTCTAAAGGAGGAAAGAGAGAAGAACAGACCACCTCCGCCTCGAGTGAACCCAAATAGTCGCAAGAGGAACTCCAACCAAGCCTTTAGCCGGGCGAATGCCCAACGGCCTCGACCATTTCGATGCTTTAACTGCAATCAGGTGGGGCACAGGCAAGCAGATTGTCCCTACCAGCAAAGAGTAGCCTCAGCAGCTCAACCAGTCAATCCGAGAGGAAATCTGTCAGTAGCTAATCTGCCAGCAGCTATTCTGCTAGGAGTTAACCCGCCGGCACCCCACGTGCGATGCTACAATTGTGGTGTGATGGGTCACTATTCCAGGATGTGCTCGGGGCTCTGAGTTAATCTGCTCCCGCCGCCGCCACCGCTCCCGCCACGTTAGCCCTGCCCGCAGGGCTCAACACCTCGCGTCTTTGCGGCAGAGTTAGCTGAGGAGGAAGAGGAGCCCGAAGCTGTTGTTAATGCCGCTGACGGCTATGAAGGAGTTGAGCCTATCGCCGGTATGTTGTTAATCCTTTCTATTCAAATAGTAAGAGTCTGTGTTGTTGTGAAAAGAGTCAGTCAAATAGAGAGTCTGAACCCTAAAATGATTAAGATCGCCCTTCTGTAGGGACTGTATTGGTGGGAGGAGAATTCGCCTATACTATGTTCGATTCCGGAGCGACGAATAGCTTTGTGAGGCCCCTGATGGTCAAGAGGTGGAAATTTTGTGGCAAGTTTGTCAAGAGAAGCCGGAGAGTCGCAATAGTTGGCAAGGAAAAGATGGGAGCCACTGGAATCCATGTCGGAGTGCCAATTATCATTGGAGGAAAGGAGTTCGCCAGAAATCTGACAGAAATGGAGATGGGCGGATATGACATAATCCTAGGAATGGATTGTTTATATCGTTATGGAGTGGACCTAGACTGCCGTCAGACGCAAGTAAGGATCCCTGGAACTGAGAAGGAGGCCATTTTCCAAGGAATTAGGACGAGTTTCGGAGTTCCAATCACCTCCATGCTGCGAGCAGAGGAGCTCATAAGAAAAGGGAATGAGGCGTTCATTGCAACGATCACGGTCACCAAGGAAAGTGATTCTGTGGAGATTAAGGACATCCTTGTGGTAGCTCAATATGAGGACGTATTTGAACCATTGAAGGGATCGCCACCAGAGAGAGGAGATGCTTTCACCATTGAGCTTGAACCATGAACGGCTCCTGTGTCTCAAGCGCCGTATCGCCTGGCACCCGCTGAGATGGCAGAGCTAAAGAAGCAGTTTGAGGTTCTGATCGAGAAAGGCTTCATCCGCCCGAGCAGTTTGCCATGGGGAGCGCCAGTCCAATTTGTGAAGAAGAAAGATGGCACCTTCATGTTATGCATCAACTACAAAGGTCTGAATAAGGTCACAGTTAAGAACCAGTACCTGTTTCCAAGAATAGACGAGTTAGTGGACCAACTCCAAGGAGCTTCTTGGTTCTTCAAAAATCGATCTGGCATCAGGTTATCACCAGATACGGATCGCGGAAGAAGATGTGCGAAAGACGGCCTTTCGTACCCGGTACGGGCATTATGAGTGTGTAGTCATGTTGTTTGGGTTGAAGAATGCACCAGCCGCCTTCATGAAGTTGATGAATGACGTCTTCAGGAAGTATTTGGACAAGTGCGTGATTGTCTTCATCGACGACATCCTGGTGTATTCCAAGACTAAGGAGGAGCATGCCCAATACTTAAGGATTGTGCTAGAAACGTTAAGGGAGCAGAAGTTGTACGCCAAGCTCTGCAAGTGCAACTTCTGGCAAAAGGAAGTAGGATTCTTAGGGCATGTAGTCTCAGGATCTGGAGTCGCAGTGGATCCACAAAAGATCAAAGCTATCACCGATTGGCCAATGCCTACCAGCGCTACAGAAGTTCGCAGTTTCTTGGGTTTAGCGGGTTATTATCGCAAGTTCGTCCAAGGATTCGCTAGTGTGGCCAAGCCGATGACTCGCCTTACAGGAAAGGGAGTTAAATTCGAACAGACAGAGGACTGCTCCAAGAGTTTCAAGACATTACAGGATCGACCGACTCAGACGCCAATGCTTGCTCTGCCAAAAGTAGGGGTACCGTATCAGGTCAATACGGATGCCTCAGGAGTGGGTTTGGGATGTGTTCTGATGTAGCTTGAGAAGGTCATCGCCTATGCCTCGCGACAATTGAGACCTCACGAGTTTAACTACCCGACGCATGATCTGTAATTAGCATCAGTAGTTTTTGCCCTCAAGATCTGGAGAGCATATCTGTACAGAGAGAAGATTCAGATTTTCACCGATCACAAGATCCTGAAGTACATTTTCACCCAGCCAGACTTGAATTTGAGGCAGCGCAGATGGATAGAACTTCTGGCAGATTATGAGATGGAAATATCCTATCACCCTGGTAAGGCTAACCAGATCGCAGACGCTTTAAGCTGCAGAAGTTCAGATGTGGCTGAGTCAAAGGAGACTCAAGAAATGGTGGAGATGATAGCAAGTCTCAAGTTGTGCGCCACTATGGTAGAAGATGGTTTAACCGGGTTAGAAGCAGTGGACCAAGCCAATTTGTTATGGAAAATTTGCCAGACTCAAGTTAAGGACGAGTCTCTCAAAGAAATGGTCGCAAAGGAAGTTATCGGGTTCCATGTAGGGATCAATGGAACGGTCATGTTCAGAGGAAGAATCTGTGTACCGAACGATTTAGGGTTAAGGAAGGAAATTTTGCAACAGACTCACTGTTCAAAGTTCTCAGTTCACCCGGGAATGGGCAAGATGTACCAAGGTTTGAAAAGGTACTATCATTGGGGCAAAATGAAAGGTGATGTAGCCACTTAGGTTTCGCAGTGTCAGACATGTCAACTGGTAAAGGCAGAACACTGAGTACCAGGCAACCTTCTCCAAGATTTAACATTATCACAATGGAAATGGGACATGGTAATCATGGATTTTGTCACTGGATTGCCATCTACCACTGGAGGTAAGAACGCAATCTGGGTAATCGTTGACCGATTGACAAATAGTGCTCAAATTCTGCCAACAAAGAAGACGGAAGGAGCTGACAAGTTAGCGGAGAAGTATATCGATGAGATTGTCAGACCGCATGGGGTTCCAGTCAATATAGTGTCAGATCGAGATGTCGAGTTCACTTCTATGTTCTGGCAAGCGTTTCAGAAGACTTTGGGAAAAAGGGTAAACTTTAGTACGTCGTACCACCCGCAAACAAACAGGCAATCAGAAAGGATGATTCAAACCTTAGAGGATATGTTGCGGTCGTGTGTACTTGAATCGGGAGACAGCTGGTCTAAGAATCTGTCATTGGCCAAATTTGCCTACAACAACAGTTACTATACTAGTATAGGGATGCCACCCTGTTGGTCCGAAGTGGAGGACACTAGAGATCTAGCACCATAAATCATTAAGGAGACTGAGCAGCAAGTGGAAATGCTCAAACAATGGCTGAAGGAAGCCCATGATCGTCAGAAGAGTTATGCAGACAATCGTCGTAGAGAACTGGAATTTACAGTCGGGGATCTGGTATTTCTAAAGATGAGAAACTTTCAAGGAGGGAAGCAAGGTAAGGGTAAAAAGAAGTTGAGAACTAGATTTATGGGGCCGTACCCCATCGTTCAAAGGGTAGGCGCAGTTGCCTACAAATTGGATCTACCGCAAGAATTGGCAGACTTCCACTACGTCTTCCATGTGTCGGTACTTAAGAAAGTCATCAGAGAACCAGAGTTGATTATACCTAGTCCACTGCCGAGATTGCAAAAGAACTTTTCAGTTCAGAGTCAGCCTACATAAATTCTGGAAAAGGAAGAGAAGGAAATACAAGGTAGAGTTGCAGTTATGGTCAAAGTCAGATGGGTAGGAGATAATACTCAGGAAGAGACCTGAGAGGAGGAAAATGAAATAAAAAGGGATTATCCAGAATTGTTCGAAGGATCCGGAAGGCAACCGGAGGACATTAGCGATTCGAGGACGAATCCCGTCGAAGTAGGAGAGAATTGTAATGTCCCCGACCTAGAATCGGAATTAAACCGATTTGACCAACCCGGTTTGCCGAACCAAAGCGAGGGAACCCTAGGTCACCCCTCCTCCTATTTAAAGGAGTCGTCGCCTCGAGAAACGAGCATCACGCAAACCCATAGTGAAGCTCTGCCTGGTTTCCGCGAAATCCCGAGACCCGAGCCAACCCGTGAGCCGTCGCCACTTTCCTCCGCCAAAACCGCGCCGCCGTCGCTCTCCGTGTGCGCGCCATCGCCGACTTCGCCATCCCGTGAGTCGTCGTCGACCTCAGAACCCCCAATGCCATCAGATCGAGCCCCGCAACCGCACCAGCCGCTGACCCGAGCCCGTGACACGATTCCCGAGCCTCCTGCGCCGATCTCCGTCGCCGATCGAGACTCATAGCCACCGTCTCCGTCGATCCGTGCACCGCAGCCAGTGACCCGAGCCTCTGAGCCACCAACCGAGCCCGATCGAGCCTCTGCCGAGCCGTCTCTCCACCGTTCGAGCCGCGCCGCCGCTGCCAGCCTCCGTGCCCGAGAAGCCGCGAGTCTCCCTCCGCGTTTTCTCCGCCGTTGGTAAAACCGCGAGGTGAGTTTCTGCGTTTTCCATTTTCGTTCCTTTCCTCGCGTTTAATTCCCGTTAGTTCCGTATTCGTATCCCGTGCCGTTTTCTGTAGCTTTTCCGTGCTGGTTTTAGGAGTTTCCATTTATGGAAACTTTCTATTTTTGACAAGTTCCCAAGTTGGAAAGTTTCTTTTTCTGCAAAGTTTCTATTTTGGGAAGGTTTCCCGATTTAGAAAATTTCTATTTATAGAAAGTTTCCATTTATGACAAGTTTCCATAAATGGAAAGTTTCCTTTTTAGGCAGGGTTCAAATTAAGGCCTAATCCGAGTTCCTTTTGTCTCAGGTCCGGAGGTCCAGTAGCAGTCCGAAAATCTCCCGTGCCAGTCCTTATCTGCGATTTTGTCAAGGTGAGGTGCTATTCCGGTAGCTATACCTCCGTAAAATTGCCTTAGGATATTTTCATTGCTAGCATAGGGTTAACGCGTCTTGCTTGCTAGTCTTGATTGTGAGTCGAGTCAGTCTGGTTGATGCTTGAAATGTTAGGTCTAGGAAATTGAATTAGTGTTTTAAGATATGATGATTTGAGTTTGAAATGTGACGTTGGGAATGTATTCGCCCCCGAAGAAGTGAAAGAAAGTCCTGGGTCCACACAAACCGGGGAGCTGGAGAGTGAGATAGCCGGTCACTGTGGTGGTTGCCGGCATGTTAAGACGCTTTGGAGAAACCGGGGGTTTTTCCAAAGACATCTTTGTATTTCATGTCTGATTGAGGCACAATAGGTGTCTTCTTGGTGCTAATTCTATGTTATCTGTGAATGCATGTTAAGTCTTTTCCACGGTGTTGCGTGTCTAGCATCTCATGCCTCACTGGGTGATTCCCCTGTCACTCACCCTCTCCTTTCCCCTTGTCCCTTCCCCCTTTTGTCCCTACAGGTGAGTATGACGAGCGACTGGACGGATGATGATGGGAACGATGTTTGTTTTCGGGACCGGGTTCTTTAAATTGTTCCTTTGTTTTCCAAACTTGGTTTTGTTCCTTTTTAGACTTCTGGGTTGAACTTGGTTTTGGGATGGATTTAGTTATGTGATGAATAAATGGACTTGTGATTTGGAACAAGTTTTTATTAGAATTGCTCTGGGAGATTGTTTGTGAAGTTGGAGATAGACTAGGAAGGATAACAGATCCGGGAGGGACCTTGACCAGGTGAACCTGAGTGTTACAAAGATATTAGTTTATTTGATGTAAGAATGTACTCAATTTATATTTAGATGATTAGTTTGGATTGTTATTCATTTATATAACATAAAGTGTATGTCCTTTAATCAAGACCATTTAATATACTTCAGATTCGCCAATCGAAGTTGGCTCCCTTAGATAAGGGCTTACAACTCTCTATCTCCATTAGAGTATCTCTTTAGGTGGAGATTGAGCACTTGGCTGGGTTATCAACCGCTTATTTTTCAGCACCTGTCCTGTTCTAGATATTTCTCCTGCATTTTCAAAGCCATCTTCAACTTTCAAGATCTATGAATAGTATCGTGAATACGAAAATCAGTCATTCTCAATGGATTCTGAGATCAATAAAGCCATGATGTCCCTCCTGATTAAAGATGAAGAGGATCCATTTGTAATTCCAGACCTGTCGCAATTCTGTTCCACTGAAAGAAACCAACGCAACCTGATAGGTCGTCTTCTCAACCCAAAAAGCCAGAAAATGTCGGATTTTATTCTTGACATGCCAAGAAAATGGCAGATCTATGAAAAGGTAAGAGGGGTGGCTCTAACTAAAGAAACATTTCAGTTTATCTTTGATTATGAGCAGGGTCCGGAAAGATTTCTAAATAAGGGAGTCCATACCTTCAACCACTGCCCTACGATTATGCAAAGGTGGGAAGAAAATCCACCCCCTGATTTTCTTGATTTCATTGAAGTTTGGGTCCAGATCCGCAATATCCCCATGAACAATTACACTCCTGCAGCCATTACCCAGTTTGGAGAGTTTGCGGGGCAAGTCGTTGAGATAGCTTTCGACCCTGACAAAGCTCAAAGTAAAGACTACATAAGGGTAAAGCTCAAACTGGATGTAAACAAACCCTTAAGAAGATCCAAGAATATCATCCTCAAAAATGGTGATTCAGTGAAGCTGTTATATGACTATGAAAGGATTCAAAAACGTTGCTACACATGTCAGAGGCTGACCCATGACCAAACTTTGATATGACGTCTCAGGAACAATCCAGAGGTCTAAAAAAAAATGTCCTGGAACTTCTTCTCTTCAGCCAAAGAAAGTACTGTCAAACTCAGATCCTCTTTTTGGTGTCCTCTCTGAGGATCAGGTGGGGTTGCATCCACTTACGGGTAGACCAAGAATTGCTCCTGAAATTCTGGAAGAAATGAGGCACTACCTATTGACTGCCAATGACTCAAAGAGAGTAATAAGAGAAGAAAGAGTGAAATCATCCCTCCGAAGCATTGAAAATGATGCCATAGCAGAAAAATCTATTCTCAGGCTTGAACCTATTCCAGTCATCACTAACCAAATGGACAAAGGAAAAGGATTGGTTTTTGATTTTTCAGGTAAAATCCCTAAAAGTAGAAACAACTGCTCTTCAAAATAGAGGTCCTAAGCTAATGGCATCAGCAATAAAAGCTGGAGGAGCTATGCCCTTTGAAGCTATTGATAAGGTCTCTCCAATGGATGGAAATAATTATCTGATGCTTGGTAATCAAAAGACTAAAGCTTTGAGTTCAACGGCTTACAGACTAGGATCTTTTGGTCCTAGTTCTTCCGGGACTCAGATCAAAAAGAAGTACCAAAGAAAGAGGCCTCACATCAGTAAAAGGAAATCAAAAACCAAGGACTCCACAACATCTCTACCAACTTCACCCTCTGTTACAATTTGGAAGAAAGGATCTACAGAAAAGAGAAAAAGTCCAGAAGAAATAGAAGCATCAAATCAAGAGGCCAAGCGGCTAAACTCTAAGGCAATCCCAAATGAGGGATTGCCAAATGCTTGATGAGTTTTCTCAGCTAGAATTTCCAAGGTTTGGGACGTCCTCAAGGCTTGGGACGTCCTCAAGACTTGGTGATTCCAAGACTCAGGGATATTCGCCATCAATTCTTCCCTGACTGTATTTTCTTGATGGAAACTAAAAATTGTAAAGCGGCGCTAGTAGATGTTCAGGTTTGGCTTGGCTACGACCACATTTTCACAGTGGATTTAATAGGAAGGAGTGGTGGTATTGCACTATTATGGAAAAGTTCTGTTTAAGTGGTGTTTTTGTATGTAGATAAGAACTTGCTTGATTGTAAAATATCGGTAGGAGACAAGTCTTTTTTTGTGTCATTTGTCTATGGGGAACCAGTTGTAAAATTCAGATCAAAGTTATGGGAAAGGATTTTAAGAACGGGTTTACAAAGATCTGAGGCATGGTGCTTACTAGGTGATTTTAATGATGTCCTTCATGCTGGAGAAGAAATAGGTGGCCCGATTAAATCAGATTCATCATGTCATGACTTTGACAACATGATATCATCTTGTAGGTTGATGGAACTACCCGGACATGATAATAGTTTTACATGGGGTGGGAGAAGATATAATCACTGGATCCAATGCAAGCTTGATAGAGTATTTGGCAACGCTAAATGGTTCACTTTATTTCCAGCATCAAACCAAACCTTCTTGGACAAAAGGGGTTCAGACCATAGACCGGTCTTACTGAGCTTGATCTCATCTAAAGATGCCTATAGAGGTTGTTTCCGCTTTGATAAACGGTTCTTATTGAAAGATGAGGTTAAACAAGTTGTTCAAGAGGCTTGGTCTGAAGGTCCTGCTTTGAATAATAATTTTGTGTCTGATAGGTTGAGAAGATGCAGAAGCAAACTCAGCTGGTGGAAGAAGCAATCTAACATCAACTCAAAAAGCCATCTTCTCCAGATTCAGGAAGAGCTGGAAAAGGAACAATCCTCATCAAACCCTTGTTCAATGAGGATTCTTAACCTGAAAAAAGCAATGGTAAAAGCATACAAAGAAGAAGAGTTGTTCTGGTCACACAAAAGCAGACAAAAGTGGTTAAAGGAGGGAGACAACAATACAAAATTTTTTCACCAGTCAGTCAAAAGAGAAAGAGTGAAAAAGACTTTTCTGCGGCTTAAAGATACTAAGGGGAATATCCACAAAAAGTGAAGCTGCAAAAGGAGAGATTGCTTCAGATTACTTCAAGGTCTTATTTCAAAGCTCAAACCCTGATAATTTCTCTTACTTTTTTGATGGTTTTGCTTCCAAAGTCACAGATTCTATGAATCAGAAACTTATAGCACCAGTGACTAAGGAAGAGGTGAAAGAAGTTGTCTTTTCTATTAAAGCCACGAGTGCCCTAAGGGCTGATGGAATGACTGGACTCTTCTTCCTGAAGTTTTGGAATATCTTAGAGGATCAAGTGGTTAAGGAAGTAAAAATTTTCTTTGAAGATGTCTTCTTTCCAGAAGAACGGAACTACACACAATTATTTATCCTTCCTAAGATCCTAGAACCTGAAAACATGAAGGATTTGAGACCCATAATTTTATACTCCACAATTTACAAGATCATCTCAAAGATATTGGTCAGGAGAATTCAACCCTTTATGCAAGATCTGATCTCAGAAACCGAAACTGCTTTTGTAGCAGACAGGCTATTATCAGACAACATTATTATCGCTCATGAGATGGTTCATGGTCTCAACTCTCACCCTCAGATTTCCCAGGAATTCATAGCAGTGAAAACAGACATGTCAAAAGCATATGACAGAGTTGAGTGGAGCTACTTAGAAAAGTTATTCAAAGCGTTGGGTTTTCATGAAAAGTGGGTAAAGTGGGTGATGTTCTGTATGAAATCTGTTATATATTCTATTCTGATAAATGATCATCCCCATGGCCTTATTGTCCCTCAAAGAGGTCTAAGACAGGGAGACCCTCTCTCCCCCTTCTTATTTGTTCTTTGCACATCAGGACTAATACACTTGTTGCGTAGAGCTGAGGATTTTGGAGCACTTAATGGTATCAAATTCTCTGAGGAAGGAATAGTTATCAATCATCTGCTTTTTGCAGATGATTCCCTGTTTGTTTGCAAAGCAGAAGCCTCTCAATGCCATGCTCTTAATGCCATTCTAAAGTCATATGAGAAAGCAACTGAACAAGCCATTAACCTCATGAAATCCTCAATCAACTTCGGCTCTAAAGTAAGTGTTGAGAATAAACTTCAAATTAAGCAGATTCTTGGAATAGATAATGAAGGAGGAGCAAGAAAATATTTGAGCTTGCCTGAGTGCCTCAGTGGTTCCAAAAGAGATATGTTGGCCTTTCTCCATCAGAATCTCAAAACCAAAATGTCATCCTGGTTTGCTAAAAATCTTTCCCAGGGAGGTAAAGAAATAATGTTAAAGGTTGTTGCTCTGTCAATGTTTGTTTACATGATGTCAGTTTTCAAACTCCCTAAGCAAACCTGCCAATATTTGGTTAGTGCTATGGCCAAATTTTGGTGGAACAACTTAGAAGACAAACAGAAAATCCACTGGGTTAGCTGGGAGAAAATGTGCTTATCGAAAAAGGATGGGGGGCTTGGCTTTAGAGATTTAGAATGCTTTAACATTTCACTCTTAGCTAAGCAGGCTTGGAGATTACTAAACTTTCCTTCCAGCTTGTGTGCTGAGGTGCTAAAGAGCAGATACCACCCTCAGGGATCCTTTCTTGAAGCCAGTCTGGGAAATAGGCCATCCTACGTGTGGATAAGTATCATTGCTGGTTCTGAATTGTTGAAACAAGGTCTCAAGAAAATGATTGGCAACGGCAGATCTATTAAGGTATGGAGCCAGGAATGGATACATGATGGTCGAATGAGGCTGCCTTTTCTCAAGCACAATGTAGTAGACATGGACTTGTTAGTTGAAGACCTCATAGATGCAGAAAACAGAACCTGGAAGCTAGATCTCCTGGAAGAGCTCTTCTATCCCAGAGATGTCTAGCTTATTATTGCTCACAGACCTGCCATTCATCAACCTGATTTCTGGGTCTAGAATCACTCAAAGTCTGGTGATTACAATGTCAACTCTAGCTCCTGGCTAGCATATCGTACTCACCAAGCTGAACTCATTCGTGAAGCTTCAGCTCAGCCTTCAATCAATGTTTTGAAGGATAAGATATGGTCCCTTCACACTGCTCCAAAACTAAAAGTCTTTCTCTGGAAAGTGTTGCAAGAAGCCATAGCCGTAGCAGACAACTTGGAACACAGAGGAATCTCAGTAGACCAAAGATGTCAAATAAGTGGCCGTGAAACTGAAAATGCGAATCACATCCTTTTCATCTGTACTTTTGCCAGGCAGCTTTGGGCCTTATCAGGTATCCCTCATCCACTAAATGGTTTTTGTGAGAAGTCGATTTATGTCAACATGTACTATATGTTGAGAGTTGCTGAAAACAAAACAGAGAGTTAGATAGCCAAATTAGTAAAACTCCTCCTTGGTTATTGTGGATGTTATGGAAGAATAGGAACAAATGTGTCATTGAAGGCATTTCTTTCTCGCCGATGGAGACCATCTTAAAAGGTAGAGAATGTGGCAGAATGGGAGTTGGCACAGTCTATCTCTGTAGACATAGCAAACCGTACCAAACCATCACTATCTACTTCTCATGTAGTGTGGTGCCCGCCTAAGCAATCGTGGCTTAAGTGTAATGTAGGTATTAAGTGGTCTAAAAAGTCTAAGCAGGCAGGAGTTTCTTGGATTCTGAGAGATACCTTTGGAGATGTTTTGTTCCATAGCCGCAGGTGTTTCTCAAATGTGCTCTCACCTGACATGGCTCACTTCCAAAGCCTCCTTTGGACAGCCAATAGCTTACATAGTCATTGGGTGAAACAAGTGATTCTAGCATCAGAAGCGGTGGATCTAACAAAGGCTATGTTGAGGCCAAAAGCATAGCCATCTTTTGCTTCTTTCATAGGTGAACTTACTAGAGCCTACAATTTTTTGGACAGTTGGGAACTTAAGATAGAACATAGATCCCAGAATAGATGCGCTTTTCTCATTGCGCAAAGTGTGATCAAAGATAGACGCTTTCAATCATATGTTGCAAGAGGGTATCCATCTTGGTTACATGATCTCTTTGCTAGTGAGAAGAGGTTGGCATCAGTTACTTCTTCTTAGTTTTATTCTTAGTTTAATTGTAATTCTTTTTTTTTGTCACCCACCATTTCTTTTGATGGGCCTAACTCTCTTTTTGCAAGTTAGGCTTCTTTGGTGGACTTTCCTTTTGCTTTAGTATTTGTAAATTGAATGCTAATTCCATTTATTAAGGGGAAAAAGTGTATGTTCTTTAATGATAACTCATTCCTCATCTGACAAACATGAGACCTTACATAAAATACCCTATGCTTTGATCTTCTAAGAACAATTTTGGAACCCTGCTTCGTGACTACAATAGAAATTAAACCATGTTCTGCTTTAACAGATAAAATTTAATTCATCTTATCAGACGAAGTCTCGTCTGCATCCTCACCGGATGAAGTCGTGTCTGCATCCTTATCAGATGAATTTTTCTTTCCCACATTCTTTCTATATTAAGTTTGTTCATGTTCATTTGATTCTTGTTCCAATAAATGAGAGAACTCTGAATTCTCTTTTCCTTTCCTAAATTTTATCCTAAATTTTCTCTAATCTCAAGAAAAACAAATGATTCTTAGTATCCATCGGGTATACACATAACACACATGAAGAAACCGCAACACTCCTTTTTATTATTCAACAACCCGTTGGGAAACGATCATATGAATGTTGGTTTGTGATATTTAACTGTTCTTATCATTTTCATATCCCTAATTTTACTATTAATTTTTACCATTGTTATCTACATTGACATCTTTTAATTTCATCTCGTACCCCCAATAGGTTTCACAAGTCAAATTCATTATTTGGTAACATAAAATTTGAGTCACTAAAAATTAACCATAGCAAGTCAGACTATATGTTGTGTAAGAGAAGAGGATTATAAGGATTAGAGTGCAAATACTATATCTTGTATTACTATATATATTGTACATTCTACTGTCAATAAGATCAATCAATTCCAATCATTATATGGTATCAGAGCAGATCGCACCTAAACTTTAATAATTTTTCCTTTTTTTTCTCTTAGCCGCCAAAGACCATCGTTCAAACCTTCTTCTTCCTCACTTCATCTTCACGTTTTCTCCACCCATGGCAAACTTACCAGAGACCATAACTATTATAGAAACTCCAACCCTCCTTCATGTGAACATGAATAGTGTGACTAAACTCACTCCCAACAATTTCCTCATGTGGAGTCAACAAATTCATACGCTCCTCGATGGATACGATCTCGCCGCTTACATTGCCGACGACTCCGCTGCTCCACTAGCCACTACCACCATGCCCACAGGAATCATTCCTAATCCCGCCTACACTCTTTGGAAGCGTCAAGATCGCCTCATATACAGTGCATTACGAGGTGTGATTTTCACATCGGTTCAACCAATTCTCTCTGCGACCACCACCTCTACTCAAATCTGGTCCACTCTCACTAATCTTTATGCCAAGCCGAGCCATGGTCATGTCAAACAAATCAAAAACCAAATCAAGGATTGGACAAAAGGTGACAAAACAATCGATGATTATATTCAGGATTTCATCACCCGATTTGATCATTTAGCCCTCTTGGAAAAAGCTATCGACCACGAGGACCAAGTGGAATACATCCTTGGTGGCCTCCCAGAAAAGTATAAAGTCGTCGCTTATCAGATAGAGGGTTGCGACATCGCTCCATCCATTTCTGAAATTTGTGAGAAGCTTCGTAACTGAGAAGCCAATCTAAGAGCCTCTTTGTCCTCTACTCACTCTGTTCCTGCAACTGCCGATGCGGTAAATAATCGTGGACCATCAAACTCTCGAGGTAACTATCGACCCCGTAACAATCAAACATGGAAGCAACAACAAGCATTCTCGCCTCGCCGACCGACAACGACACCACGTGGCTACCAAGGAAAATGCAAAATTTATGGAGTTTTTGGCCACAGTGCTCGTCGGTGTCATCAGTTCATGCAATCCGCTGCTGGTCCAAACCATAACGCACCACCAACATATCCTCCTTGGCAACCCTGAGCAAATATGGCCACCGCACTGAGGTACAACGCCAACATATTGCTAGTTGACAGTGGCACCACTCATCATCTAACCTCCGATCTCAACAACCTTTCCTTACATCATCCATACAGTGGCAGTGATGATGTCACCATTGCTGATGGTTCCAGTTTGCACATCTCTCACACTGGTTCAACTAGTTTTAATACATCTACTCGTCCCATTGCTTTAGATGATGTTCTCTGTGTTCCTGATATTCAGAAAAATCTTATTTCTGTAGATCGCTTATGTAACACTAATCAAGTCTCTATGGAATTATTTCCTGTTCATTTTCAGGTGAAGGAGCTAAACATGGGAACCCCATTGCTCCAAGACAATATTCGGAACGAACTATATGAGTGGCATGTCACCCGTCCAAACCTGACCACGTTCTTTGCCTCCTCTACGCCAAAAACCACACCTCCGTCATGGCACTCTCGCCTTGGTCATCCCTCTTTTACAGTTTTAAAAAGTCTTGTTGAAAATTTTTCGTTACCCGTTTCTAGTTCTTTAAAAGACAATTTCTCTTGTTCGGATTTTTTAAGAAACAAAAGCCACAAACTTCCTTTTTATACAAACACCATCTCTTCTACATATCCTCTCGAATATCTATACACTGATGTCTGGTCATCTCCCATTCACTCATTTGATAACCACAAATATTATCTTATCATAGTTGACCATTTCACCCGCTATACCTGGCTATACCCACTAAAACAAAAATCCCAAGTCAAAGAAACCTTCATTGCTTTCAAAGCTCTTGTTGAAAACAAACTCAAAACCAAAATTGGAACCCTCTACTCTAACAACGGGGGTGAGTTCATTGCTCTCCGCCAATTCCTAGCCTCCGTTGGCATCACTCACTTCACAACACCGCCTCATACGCCTCAACACAATGGCATCTCGGAACGTAAACATCGACATGTCATTGAAACTGGCCTCTCTCTTTTGTCCCAAGCCGCCTTACCCAAGAAGTACTAGAGCTAAGTTTGTCCTACGGTTGTATATCTTATCAATCGTCTCCCGACTCCAGTACTTCAGAACGACTCTCCCTATCACAAACTGTTCAGCCAACACCCGAATTACTTGAAGCTTCGTGTATATGGGTGTCTTTGGTACCCATGGCTCCGCCCATATACATCAAACAAATTAGACCCGAGATCCATTCCCCGTGTCTTCCTTGGCTACTCCATTACTCAGAGTGCTTACCTATATCTCGACCACACTTCTGACCGAATATACACCTCACAACATGTTCACTTCGTCGAATATGTCTTCCCTTTCAAGTCCATTCCTCAAACCACAAACACTACCCGAGAATCCATACCCGACACCATCACCACCTCACCTCTGGTCACCCAAGTTCCGAGAAGACCAACTCATATAGCTCTTCCGACTCCGTCAACGTGTTTAGCTCCGGAACCGCAAATGACTGGAACGACTGCACCACAACCAGTGCCTTCTGCGACACAAAACACTCCACAAACAGGTCCATCATCATTGGTCTTACTTCCTTCAAATCCTTCCCCACTAAATCCAAATAACTCAAATAACTCAGGCCCAACAAATTCAAGCCCAATTCCCACTCCTTCCTCACCATCTTCCCCATCTACCTTGCTGTCCCCCCAACATCTCCTACTCCTCCTCAGCCACCGCCAAACCCTCAGGCACTGCAAGACCCTCAACCATCGCAACACCAACCACCACAAAACACTCACTCAATGCGTACCCGCGCCAAAAACAACATCCCAAAACCTAACCAGAAGCTCACCTTCACTGTAACCACAACGAAAACAGACCAACACCTAATCCCTAAAATAGTCGTAGAAGCACTACGAGACCCGCGATGGAGAAAGTCGATGTATGATGAAATTAATGTTATCATTCGCAATGGCACATATCAGCTCGTTCCACCGTCTCCTCACCAAAATGTGGTCAGAGGTAAATGGATTTTCACAATCAAATACTTACCGAATGGTGATGTTGATAGGTACAAAGCTCGTTTCGTTGCAAAAGGCTACAATCAAAAGTCGGTATATGATTTTACGGAAACCTTCAGTCCCGTCATCAAAGCAACCACAATCCGTTATGTTCTTCATGTTACCGCTAACAAGAATTGGAGTATCCGCCAACTTGACGTGAACAATACCTTCCTTCAAGGCTCTCTAACCGACTAAGTCTATGTAGCAACACCCCAAGGATTCATTGATAGAGACTTTTCCAATTATGTATGCCGTCTCAAGATGCCTCTCAATGGCCTCCGACAAGCTCCAAGAGCATGGTACCAGGAGTTACGCAATTACTTATTAGCTCTTGACTTCGTCAACAGTACCGCGGATACGTCCTTGTTTGTTAAATGCAGTGGTCATGATATAATCTACATCCTCGTTTACGTGGACGACATGCTCATCACTGGCACTAGTCAACAACTTCTCCGACATTACATTGACCAACTCGCAAATCAGTTCTCCATCAAAGATCTTGGTGAAACCACCTACTTTATGGGAATTGAAATTGCTCGCATGAAACATGGCATTCATCTTCGCCAAACTAAGTATATCAACGATCTCCTTGCGAAAAAAAGATGCTCAACGCTAAACCAACGCTGTCTCCAATGTCCCCGACCCCGAAGCTCTCACTCAACTCTGGCAAACAACTCTCCGACCCAACAAAATATCGCAAGGTTGTAGGAACCTTGCAATATGTCACTCTTACTCGTCCTGTTATTGCTTTCGCAATGAACATGTTATCACAATTCATGCATCAACCAACGGACGTACATTGGCAAGCAGTCAAACGGGTTCTTCGCTATTTACTTGGCATCGCAATGCATGGCCTTTTGTTGCACCGAGATTCACCGTTAACACTACACGCGTATTCAGATGCAGATTGGACAGGTGACTCTGATGAGTTCGTGTCTACCAATGCATATGTCGTCTATATGTGTGTGAATCCAATTTCCTGGTCTTCACGAAAACAACGTGGTGTAGCCCGCTCTTCCACAGAAGCAGAGTATCACTCTGTCGCGAACACAACTTCTAAAATCTAGTGGATATGTTCTCTGTTTACAGATCTCGACATCTCTTTACCTACCACGCCGGTCATTTATTGTGACAATGTCCGAGCCACATACTTATCGGCTAACCCTGTGTTTCATTTAAGGATGAAACATCTTGCGTTAGATTACCATTTCATACGTGATAATGTCCAAAGTGGGGCTCTCCGAGTAGCTCACATCTCAACTAAAGATCAGCTCACTGATGCTCTCACAAAAGCACTTCCTAGAACTCGTTTTCAAGATCTGATGTCCAAGATTAGAGTCCACAAATTCCCCCCATCTTGCGGGGGCGCGACGAGAAGAGGATTATAAGGATTATAGTGCAAATACTATATCTTTTATTACTATATATATTGTACATTCTACTGTCAATACGATAAATCAATTCCAATCATTATATGTTGATCCAGAGGTAAAGAGCAACTAATATAATGGTCACAAAACAATAAGTTTACGTACGAATAAGACTAGAAAGTCTCTAAGCGATAGGAAAAAGGAGTGAGCAGATTAAGACCTCCATATATTGATTTTTTTACCTTTGTTTAAGTTTGTACTTATCATAACAATTTGTGTATTTTGAAAATCGGCACCATCTTTCAATTTGTGTGTGTCATTCCTACACCAAAATCATGTTATTCTTATATATATCATTTCAAATTTATCGAATGTAGTCGAAGTGACTTGATATATTTTTTAAGCGACCGAACAAAATTTTAGTATCCAGAACAATACTTTTTCTAATTGTAAACATAAACATGCTAATTTCATTTCTAAAATCCAACTGTTACCTTTTAATTTAATTTTTTTTAAAATGTAAATTTTTTTCAAATGAGGACATTAATAAAATGGATAAATTACCTATTGAAACAATTAGTATTTAAAACATATTGGTTTAAAAGTTTTGAGTTAATTTTTACAAATTTAAACTCTTATCTTTTGATGATGAAAAAGGCAAATCTTTCATCATATGTTTCACACTTTTTTGTCGTAGTCTAACATTGTTTAGTTCCAAAACACTGTGATTTAGAAAACCCCAAAAAGTTTGTAATGACCCCGATCCGGAATTGGGATTAAACCGTGTCAATCAACCCGGTTCGGTTCAAACTGAAGGGATCGGTTTAGGCAAACCGAAAACCCTAGGGTTCCCCGCGTCTCCGTCTCTCTATTTAAACGAGCTTTCACCTCGAGATTTGAGCCATCTCGAAACCCGTAGCGAAACTCTGCCAAATTCCCGCGAAAACCCGAGGGCCGAGCCACCCGAACCCTCGACCTACCCTACCCGTGCGCCGTTGTCTCTCTCT
>OVAN01003896.1:3359-27472 GCA_900406275.1 Anastatica hierochuntica
CCCCCCCCCCAAAAAAAAAGGAAGTCGCAAGCATCATTGATCTCTCTATTAAGATTGCTCGATTATCCTTGGTTATTACTAACCTAGGTTTTCGTGGTCAACCTAATCCACGACATTTAGGCTCGGTCTAGTTATTTCCAGAGACGTTTAATTTATACTAACTTTTTCTCTAAAAAGAATCGCTTACATAATAAATTGCTCTTTTACTGAAAATCAATTTTTATTATAGACCTGCCCTTGCATCATGGACAGTCAAATATGAAAAAACCAAAACAAAAATCCCCCTAGCTAGGGCCCCATAGTTTGTTGGGCGCCATTGTCTAGGGGTTTGTTTACCTCGATCGATCCTTGTGCTCTCATTATGCTCGCCTCTTTCCTGGCCTTGCCCCCTGACCGGTATGCGACATTGTTCCTCGAGGACTGCTTTCTTTGTGCAATGGCTCGGCAGAGATTTCCACGGTTGTGGCCATTGAGCCGAGCTTTGGAGTGATGGCTTTGAGGGTCGTATGGTAGCATAAGCGAGCACGTTCCTGCTCTCCTCTGATCTCTCTAATTCCTCAAGGTGTTGGGAATTTTAAGGATTGGTGTAGCGTCGATGGAACGGCCTTCATATCATGTATATAGGGCCTCCCCATTATTGCGTTGTACGCCGAAGGGCGATCTATAATGAGGAACTTGGTTCTTTTCTTGATACCACTGGCGTAGACTGGTAGAGTTACCTCTTTGACAGTTTGCTTCACTTCACCACTGAATCCGATTAGAGACGTGGACTTACGGGTGATCTCCTCTTCGTCTAGTCCAAAGCCTTCGAAGGCGTTGGTGAAGATTATATTAGTTGAACTGCCATTGTCAATGAGGATATGCCTCATAAGGCAGTTCACAACTTTTAATGATATCACCAGGGCATCATGGTGCGGAGTTATAACTTCTTCTTCGGCGTCGGTGGTGAAGCTTATTATGTCGTCTTTGCGTTCTTTGTCAACTACCATGGCATCTATCCCGTGGTGGATCTTGGCAGCGCGAGTGCTTCTCTTGGCAGCAGAGATTGTCACTCCGCTTACTTATGACCCTTCGGTGATGAAGTTGATGACATGATCCTGTCTTGGCAAATCAGGCCTTGGTCCCACGTGAATGAGCGCTTTTGCTTTGTCCAAGAGAAACTCTCGTAGGTATCCCTTCCTGATCAACTCATTCACTTCGAACCTTAGTTGGAAGCAATCCTCTGGTAGGTGACCATGGTCGCTATGAAAATCGCACCATTTGGATGTGTCTCTTTATGTTGAGGGGCCCGCATTTTTACTGGCTACTTGAATTTTCCTAACAAGTGTCCCAGTTGGGTCACTATTTTAGCTGGGGATATTATCATGTTGGACATGTCGGGCCAGGTCATGGACACATATTTCTCGTGCTCTGCTTTTTCTAAGGGCTTCAGCCATCCTTTGGAGCCACCTTTCGCGGAGTTCTTAGAGCCAGGCTTAATGATAGATTTATCTTCCCTAGTGGTCTTTGAGTGACCATGCGCTTTGTGATTGTTGCCTATTGGGCCTGATAGGATGGTCTTCCTTCCATTTAATTTGGGCCCAAGCTTTGGAGAATACATCCTCCATGGTATAGCAGGGATATTTAGTGAGGTCCTTGTATAGGTCACCGTCGACCAGCAGTCCTTGTCTGAAGGCTGAGATGACCGTGGAGGTGACATAGTTAGGGACTGACACTTTCTCTTTGTTAAATCGGTGGAGGTACTCCTTCAGGCTCTCGTCTGGGCGTTGCTTGATTCGATAGAGATCGTCAGAGGTGTGTCTTAGAATTTGGCAGCTAGAGAACTGCTCGATGAAGAAGTTCATTAGCGTAGCGAAGGAGTCAATTGAGCTGTTGGCCAGGTTAGAGTACCACAGTAGTGATGGGCCTGTGAGGGTTGCTCCAAATCCTTTGCACATACAGACTTCCAAGTGCCCATAACTAATAGGGACGGTGAGCATGCATTGGCAATACTGCGAGATGTGCGTATCTAGATCAATGGTCCCATCGTATAACGTCATGACCGGCCAGGCAAAAATTTTAGGGACTTCTCTAAGGGTGATAGCATCGACAAATGGCGTATCTACATAGGACTTGGGAGCGGAATTCATAATCGGTGGAGCTACTCCCGGCAGACGCTTCATCACATTTTCCATGGCTTCTAGCCTTCCTGCCAGCATGGCTTCTAAACCAGGGGCCTCGTTAGCATTTTCCTCGTGGGATCTGCTAGGGCCATTCTGATGGTGGGAGCCAGGGGTTCGGGTTAGTCTTGAGCTTGGAGTTTGATGCGTTCGAGCCTCCTTAGCGACTATCGTCGGTGTTTTGTCTAGTAGATGCATCGATGGGACTCTCCTTTTGAACCTAACACGCCTTCCGCCGTCTTCGTCGTCATCGTTGGGCGTATGGGCATCTTTCTTTGCAGCCGAAGCTTTGAGAATAGCGTTCTCATCTTCTAACTCTTTCAATCGAGCTTCGTTCTATCTTAGCTTTGCCGAGATCAGCTCGTATTCTTGAAGCTTCTTCGCGACCGCCACGTCGTCAGCTATCTCGGGTGTTATCTCCTTGGGTTGAGTTGCAGCAACTTCCTCGGACGTGGATTCGAGGTTTTTGCTATTTTCTGGTTCAGAAGAGTTGCTTAATTCGCTCATCTTCTCTCTCTTTTTCTTGTTGAAATCTCCCCCTCTCTCTAGCGCCAAAGTGTTTAGGGGGTTTTTAGGTGATTCTTCGATGGAGAAGAACAAGAACAAGAGAGATCGAAGGTTTTGAGAGATGATTCAAAAAGATGTAAAACGATTATTTATTTATGAATAAGAGATCGATTACAAGTGTGTATGTGTTTGTGTATGAAGTCTTGGATCCTTGAAATAGGGTTCTTCCCTTTATATTTATAGTTTTCGAATAAGATATTTCGTTATGGATAACTTCTATATTCGAGTCTATCTATACAATAAGGAATATTTCTCTAATTCATTAAGGTGTTTGTCCTTATCTCTTAAGATTTAAATCGACTAAGGGGGATATCAGCCCTACCTCGGCTATGACCTCGACTTGGCGGTGTATCCTTGGCTATGGCCTTGGTTTACACATTCAACTAGGGAGTTTGTTTATATCTCCTTGGTCTAGCTATGACTAGACGCTAAGGGAATAAATTACCCCCAACATTGTGTATTAGGTTTCGGATCCTTGAATTAGGGTTCTTCCCTTTGTATTTATAGTTTTCGAATAAGAATATTTTCATATCTTTTATGGATAACTTATAGTTTCGAGTCTATCTATACAATAGGAATATTTCCATATTCATCTAAGGTAATTCTTCTTATCTCTTAAGATTTAAATAATATAAGGGGCATATTCGCTATACCTTGGCTTGTGGCTTTGGCCTAGTTGTGAGTCCTTGGCTATGGCCTTGGTAAAAACATTCAACTAGGGAGTTTGTATATTTCCATCAGTCTAGCTAAGGTTAGGCTCTAAGAGAATAAAATTACCCCCAACAGTTGCCCCCCACTCTTCATTTTTCACGAATGGAATTTGACGAGTAGATTCTTTCTCAAGAGATTTCGGTTTTTACCTTAGTTTTAGGATAAGCCTTGTAAAATTAAGTATGGCCATAGCCATGGCCTTGATCGACATCGCTGGTTCTTGTTGCTAGGGCTTCATCCTTGGTTAACCACCTTAGCGTTAGTGGACCGCATCTGTCGATGAACTTTAGGGCCTGAACTCTACAGCATAATATGGGCTTCTTGATTCAGACCTATTATCGGTAGGGTTAGATAGGCAGGAAAGCGAAGAGTCCTCATTCTTTGCCTTTGCTCTTGTTACATCACATCCCTCTCAATTGCTCTCTCCACGCTACTGACGATTTCTTTATTCCCCTAAGTTTTCGTCTTCCGGTTACAATTCCGCTCAATGTAAAGTCGTCATTTGCTGATTTTTTGGACATTGCGATCTTGTCTTGTAGTAGTTATTGACAAAACCACTCCTTCGAAACCCTCTTCGTCTTCAAGTTTAGCCAAAGTCCTTGCGGCTAGGGAAAAACTTCAAAGACTTGCTTCCTCCGATGTCGGCGTTCCTGAGACCTCCAGTTCCAACACTCCGAGAAGGGCTGAAGCCCTCTCGACCCCAACCTCCAAAAGGTCTAGGGTTGAACCGTCGATTTCTTCGGCGGAGGGAGATTTTCTTCGAGAAAGGTTGTTCTCCTACAACCTTTCCGACATGATAGTGGAGCAACACCATTATCCTCAAGACCTTTATTCCGACCTCATTCAGGTTTGACTTTATTCCCTAGCTCCATTGTTGCCTTATTGGTTGGGAATTGTGTTTTTGATTATTTTCCTTTGCAACTAGCCACGAATATCTTCGTGCAGGAGAAGCGGAACGCCAGGGGTCCGTCTCAGGCTTTTGAGATGGATCCTAGGCTAAATGCCTTGGAGCAAGAGGTGGCTAGAGAGCACAGGAGGGCCTATGTGGCGATCAAGAGCCTCACTAACTCAGAGGCATCAATCAAGATCCTTCACAGGAACCTGACTGATGCCAAGTCTAGGACTGAGCATGCGGAGAGGCTACTGGCTAAGAGGTGGGTGGAGGTTGAGGAGCAGTATCAGCATATCTCGACAATGGATCGGCTAGCGGACACAGCGTCTGAGAGTGCCTTTGGTGTTTCCTGCTAGGATATGGCCAAAGATCTTCTCTTAGGTGACAACTTAAAGTGGGATTTGGAGGAGATCGAGACCTCTTACCAGTGGGTGACCACTGAGCGGTCCAAGAACAGTGGCATGTCTCCTTCTGATTACTATGTAACGTTGATGTATCTATTGGCTGATAGGACATCTGGAGCTGGTCCTTCGAGTGAGACCCCTGAGTCGAAAGCGGAGCGATGCACATAAATGACCCCTCTTTTTGCTATATTTCTCTCTCTCTCTTTTTGAAGCCATGGCCATGTGGCCTTTAACTTTCTTTTTGGTTATAATATACAACTTTAAACTTTTTTGCCCTTGGGTGCATAACCCCGTAGTTTATTTTCTACAGCAAAAGCATCTAAGCACTCGTGAGAATTAGTTAGAAATGAGTTAATGTGAACTAGGTGGGCACTAGGCCTTTGGGCACACTTGTCTTTGTTGGACTCATGGTCCCTGGGTTCATAGCCTTTGGTGAGTTTCGTGAACTTTGTGGGCACTAGGCCTTTGGGCACACGTGTCTTGGGTGGACTCATGGTCCCTGGGCTAGAGTCCATGATCAGTCGTACTAGTCTTTTAGTGAGTATCGTGATTCGGTGGGCACACGTGCTTGTGGGCATACGTGCTTCTAGGCATACGTGCCTTAGTTTTTATTGCTTTATTGTTACCGACCGGTTTAAAGTTTTGCTATGGGTAGCGTGCTAAGATGAATAGGGGTGGACATGTTCCAAAAGCTTTGCTAGCTAGCATAGTTTGGAAGCATTGCATCCACCATCGTTAGTAGCCCATCCACATTTTTACCATGCCCTTATGGACACGGTTTTAGGAGCTTGTCCACATTATATGGACCATAGTTAAGAGATAGTCCACATTATATGAATTTTTCGCTATGGTTAGGAGCTTGTCCGCATTACAGGGACCATGGTTAGAAGCTTGTATGCATTACATGGTTTTTAATAAGCTCGTAGCCTTAGTTTCTATCCATGGAGTTTCTTAGGGGTAACGTATACCACTTTTTCTCTGAAGGACATTATTTTTCTTTCCTTCAAATATGTATTTCAAGACCCGCAATTTCCTTTAAAAAGAATAGCCAAGAGCTTTTAGTACATAATTTGAATTTTAGAAAAACTAAGGCTATCGTGTGGCTGAGAAGAAAGGCACCAAGGCTAATATCGAGGTCTTTTTACCTAGAAGTGGTATCTTTTTGAGGTGTAGTGCGTTCCATCTGTTTGGTTGCTTTCTATCATGCATGTCTTGCAATCAGTAAGCCCATGCGTTTTGCACTTCCACTACAAGAAAACAGCGAATTTGCGAGGGAGACTTTCCTCGCAATTTCGTCGCAAATACTGATTTGCGAGGAAATTGCGAGAAAAATTTTCTGGTCGTTGATCGTTAGTCGCAAAAGTATTTTCCTCGCAATTTTCCAAGAAAATTGCGAGGAAAATATATAATAGTAGTTTCCTCGCAAATTTGGGAGGAAATTGCAAGAAAATATTTCGCGAGGAAATTGCGCTCATTTATTTAATCGTAAAATATTGCGACGAAATTGCGATGAACTTTCGCATTTCCTCGCAATTTTCTCCCAAATATTTTGCGAGAGATTAGCGAGGAAACGTCACTATTTCCTCGCAAAAAATTTGCGAGAGATTTGCCAGAATTTGCGAAAGGTCATCGAAATTTCATCACAAATATTTTGCGAGAGATTATGGAGGAATCACCGCTATTTCCTCGCAAAAAAAAATTGCGAGAGATTTTTGAGAATCTACGAAAGATCATCGAAATTTCATCGCAAATCGTTTGCAAATATATTGCTAGGATTTGCGTATGATCCTCGCAATGTAATCACAATTATTTTGCGAGGGATTGGCGAGAGTCTCCTTGCAAATCCCTTGCAAAATACATTTTTAAAAAAAATATTTTAAGGGAAATAAATAATGAGAATATAATATAATTAATTAAAATTATTAGAAATGAAATTAAAATTAAAAATATGAAATTTTACATAGTTAATATTTTAAAAATAAAACAATAAATATTCAATTATTTTACAAATCTAAAATACTAAAAACCTAAAATCTAATTGTTCGGCGGGTTCTGGTTCTGCACCTGTCGTTGTTGAGCCGGTCCGTCTCAGTAACAACCGAGTGTGCTCACAAAACTTCAGCTCGTTCTTCTCCATGTAGTCGAAGAGAAGAGCATACGATCGAATTCGCTCTTGGTATCTGGTTATCTCTGATCTAACTGCTTTGACCTTCTCGTGAGTCGCGAAAACCTCCTCACGAGACATCACGACCTCCACCTCCGCCCTCTGCAGCTTCTCCTCTAAAGCTCTCGAGTTGGATTGGGACGGCTGAACTCTGGTTGCAGTTGAAGATGCCTCGGACTGCAGAGATCCAACTCTAAAAAATCGGCCTTTCGACCGGGGAGCAACCTACACTATAAAAGAAAATTTAAATATTAATAATATTAAAAATTTAAATGAAACAACTAATTAAATAAAAATAATAAAATACTAACCTCTGCAAAAATCCGGTTCTTCTCAAACTGCGAAAGACCGCAAGACTGAACCGAGCTATCCTTGTTCTCCATTGAAAGCTGGATCTCGGCCTCTTCGATGGGCCGGTGGACCTCAACGCATAGACGCTCGAACTTCGCACCGATGAACGTCCCGTCCAACCTCTTCTTCATCTCTTCTAGCACAGCTAGAAGATCCGGAACGTCATAATTTGCGCCCTGGCCTTATTTACAAAAAAATTAATAGTTGTTTTTATTAGACAAACTATAACACTTTAAGCATTTTATTATTTATTTAAATTAATTTGAAAGTTTACTTACAATTTTCCAGGGTTCTCCGCCAGCAGTGTGTGTAGCCTTGGCCCTCTGTGTCTCGGAGTTCTTGCGAGCCGAGATACACTGCATGCTCCTAGCCGTGTGGGTCCCTCCCTGCCAGTGTCCGACTAGCTGGGTCCACACGACCCCGTCCATCCAATCCGGCTTTAAGTTCTCTGTATTCGCCTTCCACTTCTTCTTCCATCGCCCGACCTAGTTCGGGAGGCAGGCCTTGAGTTTTGTCTTAAACTCATCCCGAACCCGCTTGTCGTAAACCTGATCCCAGTCGTACGTTTTCTACAGAATAAAAATGTAATGACCCCGACCCGAGGGTAATGGGTTGCTCCAAATGGTATCGCCAAAACCGGAGCAAACTTCACCAACCGGTCTGTAATTTATTGCTTCTAATTTTTCCTGCAGAAACACCAAAAAAAAGGGAGAAAAAGAGAGGGGTGAGTGACTTCTCAAACAAGCGACTCAGTGAGGACGGACCCGACTCCGCCTCACCCGCTACCCGATTAACCCTGCTAGACTAGGCTTAACCCCACCCCCAAAGAAAGCATAGAAGCACCTAACGTGCCTTACAATCAACTACCAGAGGTGGTGGCTTTTGATACCACCTGTTACAACCCCGTCCCATACCAACGTTGCTCCAGATGGCATCGCCAAAACGATTCTTAACTGATTCAGACTCCTGAGACACTCATTTTTAAAAACGACATTTTTCCTAGACAGCTAGCATACAAGGGCCCTATGAACTTTGGTTGCACACTACCCCCAACGCGCCCCCCTCGCCCAAATCTCACCCCGGGTGAGTCCGCAACTTCGAACGTGACCTAACATTAGCCCTTTTCCTTATATAGCTCATCTGATGCCGAACCGTTTGATGATGTCAGCGTCATCACACTCCCTGCTTTTTTGACGTCGACACGGCCGACTGTGCCTCATGCGGCGAATCTCACTCGTATTGGGGTATGCCTCATGCTGCGCATCTTACCCCGAGGCTTCCCTCTTTGCGATCGGAGTTCCACCCCTAGCATCGAGATAGCGGCAACCGACCCGCTTGACACAACACAGCCTACAGTAAGCTCCGCACCGACTGTAGGGACTAGACAATTAACTAACAAATCACCAATTTAAGTTAGACCAATCTTTCCTCAGTGTAATTCTCAAACAATACCAATTTATCACTATTCCTTTTAGGACTTAGGTTAGCACGTACTCTCTATCCTAGGCTCGGCTTAGCGACCCATTTCATAAAATTGCGCTTAGGCATATATGTCATTATGACTTACAATACATAATACATATAATTATTTGTGCCGAGACTTATAGCTCGACACTGGCTGAATAATTAAACCTAGACTAGAGAAATTAACCGACTAACGAATGAGAACGAAGGCGGGAACTCTTCACCTTGGCCACTTTACAGAATGCTTGGTCTGTCTGGCTGATGATCCTCCTTCTGAACTTTTACCCCAAGACGATCCTTTGATTACCATCTTCTCCTTTGCTAAACTTTTTTCTGGAACGAATCCTGAAATAGGAACCCGATTAGACCTTAACGGGAACCTACCAGAAATGGAAACTTACTATTTATGGAAACCTGTCATAAATAGAAGTTACCCCAAAAGAAACTACCCCTAATAAGAAAGTTACTAAAAAGGGAAATATGTCCTAAATAGAAACTTTCCTAAAAAAGAAACTTTCCAATATGGAAACCTGCCATATATGGAAACTTCCCGAGCCAGGGGTAAAATGGAAATTTTACTTACCGAAGGAACAATGTTCTCGGAAACGTTTCTGGTCATCCTCAACTCTCTGGAATCCTTGAACTCGAGCTCTTCCACTGCCTGGCAGGGACAGATTTGTTGTACCAACTTCCGGGACGCGGTTCTCCACTCATATGAACCTGAATCCGGTATTCCTTTTACTGATGGATTCATATGAGTCCGTACATTGATTCCACAAAGAATCAGCTCGAAAACTAGCATTTAACCCAACCAAAACCGTGATACAATCTGACCAAGGCTTTCTGGAAAACTGACAGATTCACAGCCGAACAAAAACTAAGCTTTAACTCATAAACTAACCGTTGAATTGACGATCCGAACGGTCAGAGTAAATCCCTGGACGTCCTCTGTCCATAGCCGCCGAGTATGCTCCGATCAGACGCTGCTTGCTCTCGGAATGTCTCTTCGAACACTGACTGGTCTCGGATTCGGACTGCACAGATGACGTTCAGTAAAACGACCATAACTCCTTCAATACTCAACACAAAAAGATTCTACAAATTGGAAAATCTCGGTCTAAGAGTCTTTTACCTTCTGTAGAAATTTGGGAACGATCGGAGATATTTTGGTCTGCCGACCTTATTCTCTCGACATAACTGTCTGTCTTCTGCAGAGACTGCATAGCCTTCATCTCCTTTCTTCATTTTCTCTCTTCTCTCTTGCTACTAGGCTGCGAAAATCTCTGTACCTTTTCTCTTTGATGTTGTCGACGGCTAGAAGCTTTGGAAGAGGAAAAGAAAAATGAATTAGGTTTTTAGGATTAAATAGAGAGGGTTATGGTTCGGTTCGGTTCGGTCTGGTTTGAAGACAAATGGTTTACTGAAGAAAAACCGGGATTACAAAAATTTAAGTTTATACTAATTAAAAGTTTTATTTGAGAAAAATTAAATTTTAATAACTTACAATGAAGGTCTCGAACCAGCCATCGATGACAGTTCAAGGAGTCTTCGAGATGCTCGTGTATGGGCCCGAATAGTATCGCATGAAGATCTTTGTGATCTTCTGTGCCACCTTCTCGTCTTCATCAAACCACATGGTCCCCGCCGGTCGCTCGGGGTGAAGGATAGGCAACGCTGCCCAAGCGGGACTACGCAGTAGATCCTGCAGCATCATCCCCGACGGGCATGGTGCCGAGGCCGTCGCGGACGAAGCTGTAGGAGGTGCTTCGTGATGTTCCGGGAACGTGTCTGGAACGCCTCCGGAACTGGATGCTCCCGGGGTAGACATCGCGGATTGCTGTAGATAGGCCTCGTACGAACCGAGGGGATCCATCTACATTTTAATAGTTTTTAAAATTTAATTAACTATTTATTAAAAATATTTATTATATATTTTGTGTTTAAGAATAAATATAATAATAAATTTTAAATTTAATATTTACGAAAAATATTTATTATATATTTTTAGTTTAATTTTAAATATAATATTAATAATAACATTTTAAGTTTAGTATTTAATAAAATTATGTATTATTTATTAATGTTAATATAATATTAGATACTAATTCATATAAGTTTTTAACATAAATTTTTATACTAATTTAAAATATTGTACGATCAAACTTTTTACAAAGCAGTTATTAAATTCTATCTATACAACCTAGCCATATTTTTTTCCAAACCCTAAATTTTATAAAACCTAACATCTACTAATCTATTTCTAACGTAAAACTTTAAAAACTCACAATATTCAAAGCCGAGAAGGTTGGTTTGGAGGTTTTGGGTGTTTTTTAGAGAGAGAGAGTGTGTGATTTAGAGAGATTTTTGGTGTTTTGAGCGATTGAGAAATGAGAAGGAGAGGTCTCATATATATAGGATTTTGTTTCCTCACAAATCCCTTGCAATTTCCTCGCAAATCTTAGGGTTCCCGCTTTTTTTCGTTGGCGCGGAAATTTGCGAGGAAATTGTGAGGAAATTTCGAGGAACCGCCCTAATTCCTCGCAAATGTTTGGAAAATTTTCGAGGAACCACCCAAAATTTATGACAAACCGTCAAATATTGCAAGGAAACTGCGAGGATTCCTTACAAATTCCTCGCAAAATTTGCAAGGATTTTGCGAGGATTCTTCGCAGTTTTGCTATTTATTTTTTAAAATTTAATACAAATCATTAATCACTGGTTTAGCGTTTACGGTTAAAGAGTTTTTGGAAGTGTGATCTTGTCGAATAGGTATTACAATAACTATTGAAGGTCTTAAGCTCAAATAACAAACAAATTCATCAGAAGTTTAAATAAATTAAGGTGGTGTTTATATGTATACATTAAACTATAAACTCTCGTTTTGTTAAATTTCACTAACGAATAATTTTACATTTATGCATTTCAGCTTATTAAGATACTAGTCAAAAGGTATTTTTAGTTAGAACCGTGATTTGTATTACTCTTTTAATGGTTTAGGGTTTAGGGTTTAGAGTTTAGGTTTTAGGGTAATGATTTGCGAGGAAATTGCGAGGATTCCTCGCAAAATCGTCGCAAATTTGCGAGGAAATTGCAAGTTTTCATCATCTTTCGAAAATATCATGCAGTTGTTGTTGCGTACATCAATCACTTGCGATTGTAACCCAAGACTGGAAACCAATTTTTGAATTGCATAATAAGACTCAGCATAATTATTATCCGCAGGCAAAAACTCTTTTATTAAACTAGCCCATGCATCCATGCAATTCTCAGATAAGTTGTAATCACTTTTAATTGTCATCATCCTAGATACCAATGATAATTTAGACTGACCTTGTCTACATCCATAGTAGACATGTTGATTAGCAGTCTCTAACATTTTAAAAAAAATTGTATCTACGTTCGGTTCCTCATAATATGGAACATCAACAAATGGAACATTTTAATCAAATGCATATGATGTTTCCTGAAATGCATGTAACCATATCATGAAACCTATTTTCCGTTTCATGCTGATGACGACTAGTTCCTCTATTTTGGTTCCCACGACTAGAGCTACTACCTTCTTCAACATTACAACTTTCTCTATGGAAAACCCATAGATAGTAATTTAGGGTGAACCCTCTAATATATAAATGTTTCTTCACGTTGTCAATTGAGATATACTTCTCGTTCCCATATTTAATACAAGGGCAGAATATTCTACCGTGCTCTTGCGCAAGGGAGTTGTTCGTCGCCTGATAGATAAACCCGCGCAAGCCGTCCCGGTACTCTTTTGTAACTTCTCCGGTATCTGGATCTCTATGCCTAAACATTCACCCTCGTAAAGCAAAAAATTCATGCTCCGAACCCGATAGTTTTTTCTTTTTTCTGTTTAGATTAAATTTTTATATTATTGATTTTTTTTGTTTTGAGATGTTGTGAATGAATGGAAGAGGGTGCAGTCGTATTTATAGTTATTTTTGTGACGAATTTGCGAGGAAATATATCCTCGCAAATAGTGGTTACACATCTGGAAAACGTGTTCACCTACCTAAGAGATTTCCTCGCAAATCTTTCACAATTTTGCGAGGGATCTGCGAGGAAAATGCAGTTAGACGCTGTTTTCTCGCAAAATCGTCGCAAACTTACGATGAAAATGCGAGAAATTATTTTTGTCGCATATTTTAAGACTGAATTGCGATTGACCTCTTTTCGAAACAATTTCAATGCAAATTGGTCGCAAATTTGCGAGGAATATAGTTTCCTCGCAAATTGCACGCTGATATGCGACGAATTTGAGAGAAATTATTTTTCTCGCAAATTTGTTAGGAACTTTCGAGGAAGCTATGTTTCCAAGTAGATTCCTCGCAAAATCGTCGCAAATTTGCGAGGATCTGTTTTCCTCGCAAAGTTTCCTCACAAATCAGCTGTTTTCTTGTAGTGTGTTATGATCTTGTAAGGTCATTCCCAACTTGGGGACAATTTTCTGGCGGCTTTTTCCTTGGTGTTGTCGAACACTCTTTAAGGACCTAATCCCCTTGTTGGAATGTTCGTGTCCCGACATTTTTATTGTAACTCATGGCTACTTCTTGCTGGTAACACCAATTTTGCACCATTGCGGCGTCCCTTCTTTCTTAAATCAAGTCTAGGTCCAGGGCCATCAAGTCTTCACTAGTTTCTTCTTCATAGCAAAGAGTTCTAGTTGTCTTTACGCTTATTTTTGTGGGAATAACCTGCCTTCGTGCCATAGACCATGGAATAGGGGTTTTCGCCAGCGGCTGATTTGGTGGTTGTCCGGTATGCCCATAGCACACCAGGGAATTCGTCGACCCATAGCCCTTTCTTTGCGTCTAGCTTCTTTTTAGCATGTTGACGATTGTTTTATTAGTTGATTCTGCTTGGC
The DNA here is from genome assembly GCA_900406275.1 of Anastatica hierochuntica. Lineage (NCBI taxonomy): Eukaryota > Viridiplantae > Streptophyta > Magnoliopsida > Brassicales > Brassicaceae > Anastatica > Anastatica hierochuntica. The sequence continues at coordinate 16,954 of OVAN01003896.1, forward strand.
CATTCGACTGAGGATACCGTGGTGTAGCGAAGCTAAGCTTAATTTCTCATGTCTTACGAAAATCCCTGAACTCATTGCTTATGAATTGGGTCCTTTTTTGTGACAATCTCGTGAGGCACTCCAAATGTGCATATGATTCTTTTCCATAGGAAACTTCGTATTTGGACATCTGTAATTTTGTTCAGTTCTTCAGCTTCTACCCACTTGGTAAAGTAATCCGTCATTACCAACGAGAAGACCTTCTGCGAGGATGCCATAACGAATTTCCCAACTATATCCTTGCCACGCTTCGCAAAGAGGCATGGTGCACTTATCGGTTTCAAAATTCTCAGGAGGGAGCTTGGACATTTGAGCATGTATTTGGCATTTCTTGCAATTGCGCGCGTGGAGCTTTGCATTGTTAGCCAGCGTTGGCCAATAATATCCTGCTTTTTGTGTCCTTAAAGCAATGCTCCTACCCCTCGAATGTGATCCGCATGTGCCTTCGTGGAGTTCTTCCAACACGAGCTTCGCTTCGGACCATCCAAAGCACCTTAGCAATGGTCCCCCAAAAGATCGTCGATAGAGGTTTTCTCCAACTTGGAAATACCTTGCCACTTTTCGTTTGACCTTGATGCATTCGGCTTTTAGGTTAGGTAGAGTACCATCTTTGAGATATTCCACTATTGGTGTTCTCCAATAGTACATTAGTTCGGCTGGCTCTTGGCTTGTACCATCGTTTGCTTCTACTTCTGCTATGAGTACTTCCTTAGCTATGGCATGCCATTGTAGCATCAGTAAAGGGATATCTAGCTTTTCAGTGGTTTATAATGTTGATCCAAGGTTAGCCAAGGCGTCAGACTGGCTATTTTCTTCTCGAGGGACCTGTTGCAGTTTGCAATCATTGAAATCCGCTACGAATTCCTTGTCAAGTGTTAAGTACCTGACCATGGTGGCATCCCTAGCATGATAGTCACCCTAGATTTTATTGATGATTAGTGGCGAATCGTTGTGGACCGCAATTTTCAAGCTCCCAACTCCTTGGCTAGAGTGAGACCAGCTATGAGGGCTTCATACTCGGATTTGTTGTCCGCGGCTTTGAATTTGCATCGGATTGCTCGAGATGATGTCTCACCATGGGTTGAGGTCAAGACAATTCCAAGGCATGTTCCTTTGGCATTGCTAGAACCATCTACATGCAATGTCCATTCCCCATCATGACCTGTGGCTTGGAGATTTTGGACCTCCTCCTTGACCAACAAACCCATAGTGGGTGCGAATTCTGCTATGAAATTTGCCAACGCATGAGTCTTTATGGCGTGGTTGGCCTAAATATTACATCGCATTCCCCCAGCTCTATGGCCCACTTGGCTAACCTACCCGACACCTCATGCTTGTGTAGGACGGCTTTGATGGGAGCTAAGGTTATCAGCTTAATTGGATATGTTTCATTGTATGGCTTCAGCATCCGAGCATCTACTACCATGGCTAAGGCTAACTTCTCCATGGGACTGTACCGCGTCCCGGTATCCAGGTGTGACTTGCTAACGTAGTATATGGGGAGCTACACGCTACCTTCTTCTCTTTTGAGAACGCCGCTGATAGCGTGATCTGAGACGTCTAAATACAGTAGCAGGGGTTCCATGTCCTTTGGCTTAGAGAGAAACGACGGCGTGGATAAGTAGTCTTTAAAAGCCGCCAAGGTTTCTTTACATTTTTCGTCCCATACAAACTTCTGCCCCTTCTTGAGAGCTTCAAAGAATGGGTGTTGCACATTGATAGCCTTGATATGAACCTACTAAGTGACGCCATTATTCCCGTTAGCTTCTGGATGTCCCTGGGAGTTTGCGGCATAGGGAACCCTTAGATTGCACTTATATGCTCCAGATTAGCTTCAATTCCTCAATGCGTAATGATATATCATAAGAACTATCCAAAGCTAACGCCAAAGGAGCATTTAGAAGGATTGAACTTCATCTTGTATTTTTGAAGCGTGTCAAAGGCTCAGTGAAGGTGTAGAATGTGGTATTCTTCTAGCAAGGATTTTACTAGCATATCATCAATGTATACTTCCATAGTCTGAACGATGTGTTCGATAGACATCTGGTTGACCAGCCTTTGGCATGTGGATCCCGCATTTTTAAGGCCGAAAGGCATGACCTTGTAGCAGTAGATCCCTTGAGATGCATGAAGGTTGTCTTTTATTGGTAACTAGGGTGCATTAGGATCTGATTGTATCCACTAAATGCATCCATGAAGCTCATGAGATGATGCCTTGCGGTAGCGTCGACCAACTTGTCGATGTGTTGCAGAGGAAAAGGATCATTGGGACAAGCTTTATTGAGATCCGTGAAATCAATGCAAACCCTCCATTTTCCGTTCTTCTTCCTTACTACCAAAATGTTGGCTAATCATTATGGGTATTGCACTTCCCTTATAAACCCTGCTTCTAGGAGATTGCTTACCTCCATGTTGACGATGGCCTCTCTTTCTTGGGGCAAACTTCCTCCTTTTTTGCTTCACTGGTGGATGATCTAGATCAACCGTCAGTCTGTGCAGGATAATGCTGGGATCGATCCTTGGCATATTCGCATGTGACCAAGCAAAGCAATCTTGATTAGTTTGAAAGAAGTTTAACAGCCTTTCATGGAGAGACGCAAACCGATCTTAAGTTTCCTGGTTAGATTGCCTTCTACTAAGGGAACCTCATCTAACTGTTCAATTTTTGGTTACCTTGTCGTTGGCGTTGGCCTTGGCCAAAATCAGGGTCGGGAGCATTTTTGTGCTTTTGAAGGTTACCTCATAGCATGACCTGGCATCTTGCAGTTCTCCTTTCATTTCTCCTATCCCCCAGGGGGTCGGAAATTTCATGACTTGGTGTAGAGTACTGGGGACGCCTTTCATCGCATTGATCCATGGTCTTCTCATGATAGCATTATATGTTAATGGACAGTCTACGATGGCGAATATGGTTTGTCTGTGGACTCTCGCTCCCCATACATCTATGGTAACTTCTTCGGTGGTCTGGATTGTCTCTCCACTAAAACTGACCCGAACACTTGACCTTCACACGATGTTTGACTATAGAATCCCCAGTTCCATCATAGTCTGTGCGAAAAAGAATGTTGGTCGAGCTTCCACTATCGACGAGAATTCTCCTAACGACACAACCGGCCATGGTTAGGGATATTACCAAGGCGTCATGGTGAATGGACCGTCCCCTACCACTTTCACATGGAGTGAAGCTTATCTCGGTCACTGGCGGTGCTTCAGTCTCTAGTCTTCTCGACATGGAAAGTACTCCATGCGAGGGATACGACTTTTAGGAGGTTTAGTCCTCCATGAAATCTTCTCGATATATGGTTGAACACCTTAGTGTGCATAGGTTTTTCTGGGGCTGATTGCTTTGAATGCTCAGGGTGTCGAGACTGGCGTTGTCGGGCCACTTCGACGCTCCTCCTAGCGATGAAATCCTTGATAAGACCCTTATCTAGGAGTCCCTTCACTTCTTGCCTTAGCATAGCAAAATTATTCGTTTTGTGACCATAGTCTCGATGGAAACCACACCATTCGGAGTTGCTACCCTTGGTGTGGGCAGAAGACCGTGGCCTTGGTGGCCATGTTATATTATTGGTGAAATGACTTAGTTCTCCAATTATTTTTTCCGGGGCCAAGGTCAGAATGTCTTCTATTAGTTTAGGTAGAGCCAAGAGTTCTTCCTCATCAACTATAGCCATAGACTTAGCCCAGGGGCTGGTGGAATTTTTGTTGTTTCCTCCAGCTTCTGCTTGGACATGAGGTCGGTCTTCCTGTCTACCAAGGGCTTTATCCTACTTAGGAATCTTCGGATTGGCCCTCGGGGCTATGAGGGCTTAATAGACAGGGTCTTCTTCCTATTTGATATGTGCCCATGCCTTGGATAGGAAGTCTTCCATAGTATGGCAGAGTACTTAATGAGCTATTTGTAGAGGTAACCATCGATCAAAAATCCCTACGTGAAGGCAGAAATAGCCGTGGAGGCAACACAATTAGAAGTTGGTACCTTCTCTTTGTTGAATCGGTGGACGTACTCCTTAAGACTCTCGTCCTTGTTCTGCTTGACCCGATAGAGGTCGTCAGAGGTACGCCTTATAGTGCGACTGCTAGCGAATTGCTCAACATAGCGATCCGTTAGCGTTGCGAACGAATAGATGTAGCCATTGGCTAGATTTGAATACCACAGTATTGTGGGCCCTGGAAGGGTTGCTGACGAGGCTCAGATCATCTAACTTTACAATTTATAAAACCTAAGCCCACTCACAATTCCGCAAGAGAACGGGGTCGAGTTGTAATACTGAAGGTATCGTCCATGGATTTAGAGGCTTATCTAGAAGAACCTAAACAAAGGGAATACACTAGATATCCTACTCTAGGGGGTCGATTTAGATGGGATTGTCACGGGTCTCCACTAAATCTAGCTATCAACAAGGCCAAACATAATTGAAAAGCTAAAATAAAAGCAATAATTAAGCAATAATTAAGCAAACAATAAATAAAAATCAAGAAAGGAGTGAACTTGGATGCAAACAATGAAACAGATCAAATCTTGAGATAATAGCAATGGGTTCGAGGTCGATCTAGAGATGTAATGGACTTCGCTAAGGATTTATTAGAGGATTGAAGCTATTCCTAGGCCAAGGATCCCTCCTGCATCGATCTATCCACTCTCATGGCGAAGATCTATTCACCCATATACATTACAAGTCTCAACTCTCGTTTGTTTCCTATCAAAACATGTCAATGATAGTGTTCCTCAAGCCCTTCTAGCCATCTAGCACCTAGGTAACATCCACTCTAATGGGCCCAAGTGAAAGACATAGATCTTGTTCTCTCAAGCATTTCATCGAACACTTTCTAGGTGTTAATGAGCAAGCAATGAACTTTGAAGAACTAAAAAATATCTAGTAGGAATCTATGCCAAAATCTTGCCTAATCATCTATCACAACCCTAGATCTAACCCTAGCCTACTATATTTGAAGATCCAAGAAGGATCTACTAACTAAGAGTCATAGAAATCCAAAGACATAGAATTGGTCTTTGAGCTTCATGTTCTTAGCAATAGATCTAAAATAAAGAGATGAAGAGAAGAGATCCAAATCCACTTAAAGTATTAAAAGTAGTTATTACAAGAGTTTGATCTCAAAGATAACCAAAGATATTGAAAAGATAAACAAAGATCAAAGATATGTTCTTGGTTCACAAAAGAAGGTATTTATACTAAAGAGCGAAGAGTGGGTGCCCTAGAAGCAAAATATCCCGTCAAAGTGCCCTGTCGTTGCCCAAAAGTAGGATTCTGTAAACCTTGAGGTCAACAACTGCTCACTTTGGGCAGTAGAGCCTCCAACTTAGGCAGTCATCGACCCAAAGTGAGCTACTGTCGACCTTGAGGTCGACAACTGCTCACTTTTGCAGCTTGTGGCTTCTTCTTTCATCCTTTGTTTGCTCCTTTTGGTTCCATCTTCTCCCATAGCATTTGGCTCCTCTTTTCCTTGATTCCTTAGCTTCAAATCCACCTTGAATCCATCTCTAGAGCCTCCATGAATCCATCTAAAAGTTGTTCCTACAAATGCAAAGAAATGACATGCAAATGCAATATGATCCTAAACTAAACTCTAGACTCAAACTCATGGATTCTAAGATTTATGTTCAATATATACAACCTAAATGTGGATGAAACCATGCCAAAATGCACCAAAATCTACAAGAAAATATGTACACATCAACTGCTCCAAACCCTTTGCACATGCAGACTTCCATGTGATCATGGCTAATAGACGTAGTGAGCATGTGTTAGCGATACTAACATATGTGCGTGTTGGGGTCTGTAGTCCCATTGTACAGTGGCATGATAGGCCAGGTGAACCTCTTGGATACTTCGCTAAGGGCGGTAGCACTGACGAATGGTGTATCTGCGTAGGAGTTGGGGGAGCTCTTGATGATCGGTGGAGCTACCCCTGGAAGACGATTGATCATGTTATCCATGGCTTCTAGCCTTCCCGTTAGGGAGGCTTATAGACCATGGGCCTCGGTAGCATTCTCTTCGTGAAGTTTGCTAGGGTCGCTTTGGTGGTGAGAGCCAGGGTTTGGGTTAGTCCAAAGTTGGAAGTCTAATGTGCTCGTATCTCCTTTACGATCTTCGTCGGTGTTTCGTCCAGCGACTGCATCAACAAGATTCTCTTCTTGAACCCGACATGCTTTCCGTCGTCGTTGTCATCGGTGTTGAATGTCTGAGCATCTCTTTCCGCCGTTAAGGCTTTGAGCATCGTTTTCTCGTCTTCTAGCTCCTTCAATCGAGCTTTGTTCTGTCTTAGTTTCGCAGCAATCAATTCATACTCCTGCAGCTTTGCCGCGAGCATTGTGTCCTCCATTATTTCAGGTACGACCTCTTCTGGTTGGGTCATAGCCGCTTCGTTAGATATACAGTGGAGACTTGCGCTCTTCTCTCGTTCGGAAGAACTATTTGATTTACTCATCTTTGTTCTTTTGTTCTTGTTGAAATCTCCCCTCCTTCTAGCGCCAAACTGTTTAGGGGTTTTTAGTGATTCTTTTATAGAGAAGAACAAGAACCAAAAAGATGAAAAACGAGTCTTTATTAATGACTTAAAGAGATCGGTAACAAAGTATGAGTGTTGTGTATTAGGTTTCAGATCCTTGAATTAGGATTCTTCTCTTTGTATATATAATGTTCGAATAAGAATATTTCTATATATTTTATGGATAACTTCTAGTTCGAGTCTATCTATACAATATGAATATTTCCGTAATTTATCTAAGGTAATTTTCCTTATCTCTTAAGATTTGAATCGTATAAAGGGATTTTTGCTCTACCTTGGCTCGTGGCTTGGCTCGGCTATGCGTCCATGACTATGGCTTTGGTTAACACATTCAACTAAGGAGTTTTTTTATTTGCCCCGGTCTAGCAAAAGTTATGCTCTAAGGGAATTATTTTACCCCAACAATGATTGTTGGGGTAATTTATTCCCTTAGAGCCTAGATTTAGCTAGACCGGGGGCAATAAACAAACTCCCTAGTTGAATGTGTTAACCAAGATCATAGCCAAGGACGCACAGCCAAGCCAAGCCAAGCCAGGAGCCAAGGTAGAGCAAAAATTCCCCTTATACGATTCAAATCTTAAAGAGATAAGAATAATTACCTTCAGATGAATTATGGGAATATTCCTTATTGTATAGATAGACTCGAAACTAGAAGTTATCCATAAAAAATATGGAAATATTCTTATTCAAAAACTATAAATACAAGGGGAAGAACCCTAACTCAAGGATCAGAAACTCTTTGATTCAATACTCATACTTGTAATTGATCTCTTCAAACAATATCAATAAAGAATCGTCTTACATCTTTTGTTCTTGTTCTTCTCTATCAAAGGATCACCAAAAACCATTAAACAGTTTGACACTAGAAGGAGGGTAGATTTCAACAAGTACAAAAGAGCAAAGATGAGTTAATCAAGCAATTCTTCAGAACCAGAGAAAATCGCAAGTCTCGAGTCTACATCTAATGATGCAGATACAACTCGGCCAAGTGAGGTTGCATTCGAAACAATGGAGGTTGCATCTGAAATAATGGAGGATGCATCACTCGCAGCAAAGCTTCAAGAATACGAGGTGATTGCTGCAAAGCTAAAGCAGAAAAAAGCTCGGTTGAAGAAGCTAGAAGATGAGAATACGACTCTCAAAGCCTTGGGGGCGAAGAGAGATGCTTAGACATCTAACGCCAATGACGATGACGTTGGAAAGCGTGTCAGATTTAAGAAGAGAGTTCCATTGATGTAGTTGTTGGACGAAACACCGACGAAGATCGCCAAGGAGATGCGAGCACATCAAACTCCAAGCTCAGGGCTGACCTGAACCCCTGGCTCTCACCATCAAAGTGGCCCTTGTAGACCTCACGAAGGAAGCACTAATGAGGCCCATGAACTAGAAGCCCTGCTAACGGGAAGACTAGAAGCCATGGAGAACATGATCAAGCGCCTACCAAAAGTGGCTCAACTAATCATCAAGAGCACCCCCAACTCCTACATCGACACACCATTCGTCTGTGCCATCGCCCTTAGCGAAGTCCCCAAGAGGTTTACATGGCCGATTATGCCATTGTACGATGGGATTGCAGACCCCGACATGCACATATCTCAGTACCACCAATGCATGCTCACTACGTCTATCAGCCATGATCACATGGAAGTACGCATGTGCAAAGGATTTGGAGCAATTCTCACTAGGCTAGCACTACTATGGTATTCCAATCTAGCCAATGGCTCCATTGATTCGTTCGCAACGCTAACGAGTCGTTTAGTTGAGCAACTCGCTAGTAGTCTCACTCTAAGGCGTACCTCTGATAACGTTTACCAAATTAAGCAGAGCCAGGACGAGAGCCTTACCGAATACTCCATCGCTTCAACAAAGAGATAGTAGCAGTTCCCAACTGTGTCATCTCCACTGCGATATCTACCTTTATGTAGGGATTGTTGGACGATGGCGATCTATACAAAGACTTTATCAAGTACCCCTGCTATACCATGGAGGACATCCTCTCTAAGTCGTGGGCCCATATCAAGTGGGAAAAGCTAACCGAGAAAAAAGGTTCTAAAGCCCATGGCCATGCGAAGGCCTACAGGGAAGACAAACCCAATGCTCGACCTGGGCCTGAAAACTCTAACAAGCGCGGTTCCAAGGCATGGCCAAAGCCCTTAGTGAAAGCGGAGAATGAGAAGTACGCGCCCATGACGTGGCCGGACATTTCCAACATGGTGATATCTCACGCTGAAATAGTAAGCCAGCTAGGACACTTGTTGGGAAAGGTCAGATGGCCAATAAAGATGCAGACCCCGAAACATAAGAAGGATCCTTCCAAGTGATGCGATTTCCATAGTGACCATGGTCATCTAACATAAGATTGCCTCTAGTTAAGATTCGAAGTGAATGACCTGCTAAGGAAATGATACCTTCGGGAATTCATCTCAGGCAAAGCCAAGACGCTCATCCATGAAATTTCCAAGAATGACACCCGCATGAGAGCAAGGCTTGACTCTCCAAGACAAGATCGCGTTATTAATTTCTTCATTGGGGGTCAGAGGTAAGCGGAGTGACTGTTTCCGCTACCAAGCGAAGCACTCACGCTATCAAGGCCCACCATGGGATAGACGCCATGGCGCTCATTAAGGAATGCAAGGATGACATTCTAAGCTTCACCACTAATGCTAAAGAAGAAGTGATGACTCCGCACCACGATGCCCTGGTGATATCTTTGAAAGTTGCCAACTGCCGTATGAAGTGCATTCTTGTCGACAACGGCAGCTCAACTAACATAATGTGTGACAACGCCTTTGAGGGCCTAGGACTAGATGAAGAAGAAATCAACCAGAAGTCCACTTCTCTAATTGGATTTAGCGTCAAAGTAAAGCAAAGCGTTGGGGAGGTAACTTTGCTAGTGTACACAGGAGGCGTCAATCAAAGGACTAAGTTCCTCATCATGGACTGTCCTTCGGCGTACAACACCATAGTAGGAAGGCCATGGATACATGATATGAAAGCCGTTCCAACTTCCATCGACCCTGTATCAGGCCTTGAAATTCCCAACGCCTTGGGGAGTAAGAGAAATCAAAGGAGATCAGGGACGTGCTCGCTCATGCTACCACACGATCTTGAAAGCCATTCCTACAAAGCCTCAATCTAAAGGCACAACCCTGGAAGTCTCAACCTTGCCATCGCGTCAAGAAAGCAGCCTCCAGACACTACCACTAAACACCAGCCTGGGGAGCAAGGCCTTGGGAAAGAGACGGGCCTAGTGCAGAACCTGATGTTGGCTAAGGTAAATTAACCCCTAGTCTATGGATTCCAAAAAATCATGGGAACCTTGCTAGGGGATTTGATTTATTTATCTATGATTTTTGTTGTGACATTTAAGTTTTATTGTCCGTCATTCAAACGACAAGTATAGAATAAAAAATTATTCAGCAAAAGAGCGATTTAGTGCGTAAGCTATTCTTCTTAAAGAAAATGCCGGTATGAATTAAAGCCTCTAGAAATAACTCAACCAAGCCTGAATGCGATGGATTGGGTTGACCATGAAAACATAGGTTAGCAATAACCAAGGGGAATCTGACAATCTATAGAAGGAAATTCGTAAATATCACTAATGCTTGCGACTTTCCTTTGGGGGGAATAGGGTACGACCCTCAACCCACCAAGGCTACGAGACTATAAAAATCCATGTAATGCGGACAAGATCCTAACCATGGTCCATGTAATGCGGAAAAGCTCCTAACCATAGCTAAAACTCCATATAATGCGGACTAACTCCTAACTATAGTCCATCTAATGCGGACGGGCTCCCAAAACCTTGGCTGAAGAATCATGGTAAAATGTGAAGAGGCTCCTAATGATGGCGGATGCAAGGCATTCAAACTATGGGTTAGCAAAGCTAATGGAACATTGTTGCTCACGATTTGTGGTTCGTCAAGTTTTAAATTTGTAAAACCTA
>OVAN01003897.1:0-27470 GCA_900406275.1 Anastatica hierochuntica
ATAGGTTCACAATTCACTTAAACATCAACTTTCGTTGGCTTAAGAATAATTACTCATCTATAATTCTTTCTAGCATTTGAAAATTCACCTTCCAGCAAGTAAACGACCTAAGATCATAAACAAAGTGATCAATTAAGTTTCATGCATTACGATTAAGAATAGATGAAGATCCATTAGATAATATCCCTAATCATTCAATTCTATATCAACAAATCATGACTCCCCTTTGGGAGAACCCTAAACCCAACGATTAAACTACTCACTCATGTTCAGAGAACCAACACAAATCAAATCAGAGAGAGACATCATTGTATTAATCAAAAAAGAGTAAAAAGAGGGTTCGAGAAGCTTCTCAATCGAAGAACTAAGATTCTTCTTCTCCCTAGGTTACAATCTCAATCTCTCTGCTCTCAAAGTCTCTAAAACTCAGAAAAATTGCATAATGAAAGGAAAAACTCGAGTCTATGTCTTTTTGGTGAAATTCGGTCTAAAATAAGTTCTGTCTGGTTCTTCGTAAATTTGGTCCGAAAATCAGGATAGGGATCGATCGACCCATGTCCCTGGATTGGTCGATATGTGTCCTAAATTCTGGGTATTTTCCAGCTTTGCGCGAACACTTCCTTCGAGGCTTGAAATCCATCCAAAATGCTTCCTTTTCGCACATTCAAGCTTGGATCCTGTAAAAAAAAAAAGAACACAGAACCGCGCCAAAATAATCCGAATACATACTAAAAACCATAGGTCTCGAATGAAAACCGAATTAAAAACCTACTAAAATACTGACACAATAAGCAACTTACCTAACTAGATAGATTTAAGCATTTGGAATACACATTAAAGTCTAATTTAATCAAATAAGAAAGGTTGGGTTTGTTTTTTGGTTTTCTTAATAATCTTTTTTTTTCACCGAAAATCATTATCATTAAGAAAGCGGTACAAGAATCTCCACTAGGAAGAATCCAAAGAGACTCGCCGACCTTATAAGGGTGACTGTTACAAAGCGTGCTATTGAATTACAAATAAGACAATTAGCACGGGAAATAAAAGATTCATACATCAAGAAAAATAACGGTAAACAGTCCAAATCTCCATCAATATTTCAAGAAAATAGTCGGAAGCTCATTGCCAACAATTAAGAACACCAATGCCACACTTGAGACACGAAGGTCTTTGTGGTTTTAAAACTCCATGCTTGGCCAAAGTGCCGAAACACTAGGTCCCTGAAAAGGGTGGTCACAAACAGGGCGAGAGAGAACTCTCACGACCCAAAACCCTTGATTATAAGTATCTTTCTCCAACTAATGACGAGTCTAGATAGTCCAGCGCGAAATGATATCAAGGGTAGGGGAAATAGTCTCCGAAAGACGAGAGGATTAGACAGAGAATAACCTTCTATTTTTTATCTTGAAAGCTCCAAAGGTTTGAAAATATGGACGACATATTTGCTCGACATTTACGTCTAGCAGATGACATCTATGGCCTTTATAAAAGCACCTGTCGGGTCGGCAGCTAAATTTACCGTGAAGCGTATCATCGAGGAAGTGGCATTTATGACCAATGAGAGACTGGAATCTATAGCATTTGGACAAACAACTCTTGATTCAGTCTATAACCACACCAATACAATTACCAACTGAAAGAAGGCATCTATAACTAGCGGGAACATGGCAACTATGGCCTTTGGAAAAGTGCTTGTCGGCTCGACTTATAACCACACTGTAAAAATATGATTGACATCTATGGCCTATGAGATTTTTGCTAAATACCCTTGAGAGATATAATACGGTGTTGGGCTCCATGTGGCAGAAAATGGACCAAAAGCTTGAGACTAACACAATTGCTCTATATGTGTAGACACAATGCCCTGATTCCATATTTAGAGATCGTTTTGTCGAATTGAGGTACAGTCTCCACACATAGTAGTTGTGGATCTCATCTTTATAGAGGCTAGTAAGGCAAACACGAAAATACATAGTCTTCCGCAATGAGTCGGAAAATAATATTGATCTCTCTCTAAATAAAGGAAGATATCTTTTAAACTAGGAGGATTCAATAAAAATAGGCAGAAGATGCATATTTTTATTAATGGGCCTATTCAGGCTAATCAAGAGCTAATTCTAAAAGCACAAGGCCATGAATCTGATAGTTTTGGGCTTGAGGTCCACAAGAGGAATTTGGGCTTGAGGCCCAAAAGAGGAATTAGGGCATAATCTAGCCCCCTACCAAAACATGATGAGGCAGAGGAAATCGTATCGTTCTCTTGTGGTGGGTAGGAAGACGTAACTGGCGATAGTCGAACTTTTTCCAGCAGAGGCTGGAGACGGTTACGACGTTCCTCTTGGAGGCCCTACATCGTAGGAGACCGGAAATAGCGATGAAAATTCCTCATAGTAGAGGAGGAAACGACCGTATGAGTAAGAACGGTTCGCCAAAAGTGGAACATTTCTTCAGAGCAGTCTCGAGATGGACACGAAAACTGGCAGGGGACTTTAGACAAGGCGCAGTCAACTCCAGTCAAAAGCCTTCTCTCCGGTAAGGAGCATAATTTACACTCATAGTCAGGGCCGACCCTGACAAAATGATGGTCACAAGCCACAAGAAAAAGTGGGCAGGTTTATATAAGGGTTTGGTCAACACATATATTAAAAGTCGCACTAGTGTAGTGGCGTTTGGTGTTTTTTCAATGGCTCCTCCACCAGAGTTTGAATCCTATCACATGCATTTTTCTTCTTCTTTTCAATGAAATAAAAAACATCTTAAAAACACCCATGAGAAGGGTCGAACCCGTCACCTGTCACTTTATTAATATATTATATACCACTAGACCAAAGGTAAGTTTTGTCAAAAAGCGGCCGAAACTTTATATATTAATAACGGGGCCACAAGCCCAAGCTTGCCCTGCTTGGGCTCAGGTTTGGCCCTGCTCATAGCTAACCGAGGTCTCAGATCTATTGTGAGAGGTGAAGAAATCTCGAGCCTTCAAGCTGCCATCATATCTGTGAGAGGTCCTTGCCATAGTTGAGATTCTCATAGCGCCATAGGAGATTTGGTTGATAAGGTGCACTATAATCGAACTTACAAATGCCGATAAAGTAAGACATAAGAAACGATAAGGGGACATTCCTGATGAGAGAGGAAATAAGACCATTACTTTGGAAGTTTTTGACATCCAAAAAGGATAAAGGTCTTCACTAGAGGTCCCTGTGCAAGATAAACGCCTAAAAAAATCCACACCAAGATACCACAGATCTGGAGGTTTTTGTGCTTGAAGATTCGGCCTTAGAAATGAGGGCTCAGAAAAATGGTGGATAGAAACCATCACTTAGATTTGACAAGAGACTTAGCCAACAAGAACCATCACCAACAGAAGATGTATCAACCCAATTCTTCGGCAGGAATAAGTTTTGGGACGTGAGTTGATGCTGAGCACCGCACCTCGCCGTGGCAAAACAGAGATCACAAACATCGGGTATCTCCGCAGATCGTCGAGTCTATATTGAGAGGGCGCCAAATCAGAGAAAACTCTTGTGGATGTGTTAATCCGTACAACCATCCTTACCATGAAAAGCGACGCCGGGAATTGCAAACTCACGTTTCTGTCTGAAGCAACGCCAAAAATTATAACACCATAGTAGACATTGATCCTTAAGATTAGAGCTTTGGCTTCGTCGCAAGACCTTCACCGGAGAAATCTCATATCTAACGGATCTGGAAAGAGATGCATAAAGTGTTTTTACTTAAGTTGTTTAAATAAAAAGGCAGGCACAAACATAAAGTACAAACTTGAAATAAACAACGAACTAAGATGATGGACTATGGGTAGTTGTCATAGATTCACTTAGAAAGACGGTAAAATAGTTGTTAGATCAAGCTATTAAGCACAAATCCATGACCAAAGGCATTACTACCCTAATCAACTCTCGTGGCAATAGACCATTTCCTTACTAGTCGCATTCGCTCAACTCTCGCTTGTTGCAAATGATAAATTTATTAGTAATCATTAAAAGCAAGCCCATATAGTCATTAATGAACCTAGAAAATAACTCTCATTGCCTATATTGAAATAGCAAGTATTTGGTTCTCCTAGACATTTCATCGAACACCTCTCAGGCGTGAAATGCATACAAGTCTAGATCTTATTTAGCTACTCTAAAATATAGCGTTAAGCTCACCAAATCATTTGGAAACCTAAGGTTAGCTATAACTAACACTAATTTCACAATCCTAGCTAAGATATCTCAACACCCATAGATCCATCAAAAGAGACTACTCACACATGCTAAAGAGAAAGAAAGAAAATGAAGAAATAGAAAGCATTATCATAAATAAAGTTGAGTTTTTGATCCAAGATAAAAACTTAAAAATTCTTCAAGATCAAGAGAAAAGTCACCAAGAACTCAAATTTATCTAATAAAATAGTAGGAGAAGAGTTAGATCAATCAAATTAGGTTTAGTGGGTATTTATAGGTGAAAAGAGGGTGATTTTCGCGTCTGTGCATGCCACAATCGACCCTGTGCATGTGGCTATCGACCAGGTGGTTGATAGTGGCATGCATTAGGCAGAAAAATGCCTTAATCATGTGTCTATCGACCCTATGCATATGCCTATCGACCATGTTGGTCGATAGCCACATGTGTTCGGCAGTTTTGGATTCTTCTTTCCCTCTTTGATAGCCTCCTTGCATCTACCTTTCCTCTATGCTTTTAGCTCTTGATTCCCTTTGTTTCTTCATCATTTAATGCTCTAGAAACCATCATATCAAGCCCATAAATTAATCACCAAGAGGTTGTACATACAAATGCAAGAAAATGTATGCATATGCAACTAACTCTAAAAGTATACTCTTTACTCAAACTATATGAATTCTTAGACTAAACTGAATATATGAAACCTAAAGGTGGATGAAGATAAGCTAAAATGCATCTAAATATGTATGAAAATATGTACACATCAGATTCCTCTTGTCGATTGTGGCTTGAATCGGGGACTTTGCTAAAACTTGTGGTGAATATCGTGTGCTCTACCTAAATGTCAATGTAGGTGTTAATAGATTTGGTCAGTCTAAGTAACCAGTAAGTCCAGAGGGTCGAGGTAAATATCCATGTTTTCCAACTTCTTCGCTGTTCTTCGTTTTCTTAGCTCGAGGACGAGTTAGAAGCTATGTTCGAGGAAGTTGATAACACCAATATTTTTCCTATTTTTCCTATAGATTTTAATATGTTTTTTTAGTGTTTTTAAGAAATATTATGCATGAAAAGGTATTTATCATGTATCTATACTGTTTTGAGTTATTTCATGTCAAACTATGCATTTTGGAGCATTATGGAGCTAATTGGAACAATAGCTAGTTTCTGGACAGTTTCCAAGCATCAGAAAGATCATCCAAGATGAAAGTCTTTCCACCGTTGGATTCAAATGAAATTTGTACATAAGCTATTAATTGAGTTAGCTTTCATATGGAAGTGATTTCACATGATTGAGAATTGAGGAGTTAGAGTTTTACAAAATATACTGAAGACTTGCCCTCTTGGCTCGCTGATAAAGGATGTGTCGGAAGGCTAGAACTAAAAGATTCTGAACTTGGTGTCTATCAAGAAATTAACACCAACATAGTGGATGTCCTACAAGCATTTCGAATCCCAATGTGTCAAGTCAAAACCCATCTACACAAAGCCCAGATTGAAAGGCCCTAAAGGCCCAATTTTAACCTAATTAACCTAAGTTCGACAAAGCCTATTTATACTTGTTTTTAGCCATTGATTTAATAGAGTTGCATTTCTTTACGTAATATTACAAGCTCAAGGACACAGGGGCGATCCCTTTGGGTTTGTTCCCTTGCCATGTCAAAGACTTCAACTTTCATTAGTCGGTCTAGCAAAAAACTCGGTTTCATCATTTTTCTCTATCTCTGATTGATTCAACGCTTTCTATTCTTTGTTGTTGCATGATTTACAAGTTGAATCTAGAGAAGTTTTCTAGTTAGAAAGTCGGTAATCATGAGGTCGTCATTTTGTATTCTTAGGGATTCAAATCTTCTAGGGTTTATCATTAACATTATCACCTTTGCTCGTATTCATTGCTACTTGCTTTTTAGGCCAGTTTCTGAATAGATATCAAGTAGTTTGCATTACAAAATCTTGTATTACTGCTGTAAAAAATATTTGGTGAGCAATTCTATTTAGGCAACGAAAGTGGATTGATCTAGAATTGTGAACAATCAATCATACACACATTGTTAATGCATACTTGTCTTCTACAGGGCCGTGCAAAAGATGTTGTTCGTTTATTGTTCATTAGTAATGATTCCCGAACCTCAAATGTGGAGAGGGTTTATTATTTGATTGTATTCTATACCTAATTTAATCAATATCCGAAAATAGAACCCTTGCATGCTAGTTTATGTTTTCTACGATTTCCTATTTGTCTAATGTTTATCATTCATTGATTATTTCTTTAGTTTTACATTCTGATTTGTTTCTTTATTATATATAAAACCAAAAACCAGACCTTCTTTATTTATTTTTAGCTAATTTGTAAGTCCTTAGATCTTTAGTGCACTACTCGTCTTTGTATGATCGATACCTGAAGTACTAAAACTACGTTGTGCAATTGCAGTTGTGGTGTCGTTTTCTAGGTGAAACTTGACACACATCAGTTACCGTTCGGGAGTCAATTTTGGAAAATGCCAGTGTAAAATCAGTTGTCACCCAGTAGATACGGCTTTCAGGTTCCTTGTTGTTGTCTTGAAACCATTTTTATGTATTTTCTTGTTTTTCTAAAATTCTATAAAAATTAAAACTAAATATTAGAAATCAAAAAAAAGTCCTAGAAAATTAAAAACGAAATTTAAAACCATGTGTGTTGCCTCCCACAAAGCGCTTGCTTTTTGCCTTTTAGCTCGACTTCTGGACCATTTAAATGGGAGTTGAATGCTTAAGGGAATTATTTCCCTCTCGGTGATGTCAATGTCTGCAAGATATGGTTTAAGTCGTTTTCCATTGACTGTGAATTCTTCTCTGTCAATGTCTGCAAGATATGGTTGGAGCTGTTTTCAATGTTTGCAAGAAAGGGTTCGAGCCATTGTCCAATGACCGTGAATTCTCCTCCTCTCGATTCAATAATAACACAACACCGTATGGTTTCACTTCCTTGATCTAGAATGGTTCAGGCGATCTTGATCTCAACTTTCTGGGAAAGATCTTTAGGCGTCAATTGAAGAGTAGAACTAGGTCATTTGGTGAAAATAGCCGAGGAACAGTCTTCTCATAATGATATGCCATAGCTTTTTCCTTGTAAATCCGAGAATTCTCATAAGCATTATGGTGAAATTCCTCAAACTCATTCAGTCGAATCAATCTTCTCTCAGAAGCAGGTTTGATATCGTAGTTCAACTTCTTTACTGCCCATTCAGTCTTATACTCACTCTCTACCGGAATATGACATGAATTTCCATAGACAAGATGAAAAGGAGTGGTCCCAATAGGTGTCTTGTATTTTGTTTGATACGCCCAAAGAGTGGCATCAAGCCTTGTTGACCAATCTTTCCTTGTCTACCCCATAGTCTTCTTTAGGATCTTTTTGATTTCTCGGTTAAAGACCTAAGCATGTCCACTTGTGTTGTTTTTGTTAATGTGTTACAACATTTTTTAAGCCCATTCTTCTTCAAGAGATTCTCAAACACTTTGTTGATGAAATGAGATCCTCCATCACCTATCACAACACGCGAAACACCAAATCTTGGAAAAATGATTGACTTTAACATCTTCATAACCACTTTTGCATCACTTGTGGGTCTAGATATAGCTTCCACACACTTAGACACATAGTCAGCGACCACAAAATGTATTTGTTACCAAGGGAAGAAGGAAACAGACCCATAAAGTCAACTCTCCAAACATCAAAAACTTTGACTTCTTGAATGAAGTTTTCTGGCATCTCGTTTTGTTTACTTATGTTCCCATGTATTTGGCATGAATCACACTAAGAGATGAAGTCTTGGGTGCCCTTAAACATTGTAGGCCACCAAAAACCAGCTTGCAAAACCTTGGAGAAAATTTTGAAAGTTGCGAAGTTTCATCCATAATCTGAACCATGACAAGCGAAAAGAACGCCATATACATTTTTTCAGGTACACAAGGTCTAAAGTTTTAATCAGAGCACTTCTATATAGATATGGCTCATCCCAAAAGTAGTGTCTAACAACTCTCAAGAACTTTTTCTTCTTGTAATCGAAGATTTGAGGAGGCTCAATGTCAACTGCAAGATAGTTAACAATGTGTATGTACCATGGATGAGTGGATGGTACTGATTTTGAAGCTCCTTTGGAACGTCCCACAAGATGAAAAACATCTTTAACAGGGTCTACACACACCTGTGGGGGTAAGGATTGAATCCTTAGTTGAAATTGCATGATATAATACTCTCTTTTTTATTTGGAGAAAGAAACAAATCGATTAGGATAACCCATAACTGCTCCCACTGTTGAGAGGAAATGACTCCTAAGGATTAGTGGCATCGGAGAGTCTTTACTCGTCTCCAGAATATTGAAATCAATGGGAAACAAACAGCCGCCTACTTGCATTGTCACATCTTTCACGAATCCATTGATAACCTCCAAACTTAAATAAAAACTTTAACATGACAAAATTGATTCTCTTACAAGGCTTTCCAAGCCAAAGAACTTACTTAAAAGCCTTTCTAGAAGAAGCTTAAGTTGAAAGGCCCTAAAGTCTCGGTTTTAACCTAATTAACCTTAAGTTGGATAAAGGCTATTTATACTTGTTTTTAGCCGTTATATTTCATATAGTTGCATTGTTTTAAGTTAGATTAGAGTCTTAAGGAGGTAGGGACAAGCCCTTTGGGGTCGTGCCCTTTCCATCTGAAAGGATTCAATATTCCTTCATTGTTTCATCAATAAATCGATTTTCTTGTTCCTCTCTTATCTTTGATTGATCTAATGCTTTCTGTTCTTGTGTGCCGCAATTATAACATGTAAAATACTGAGTAGTTTGCTAGTTAGATAGTAGGTTATCATGAGGTTGTGATAATGTATTCTTAGGGATTCAAATCTATTAGAGATTATCCTTAACGTTATCACCTTTGCTTGTGTGCACTGCTATTTTCTCTCTAAGGCCATTTTTTTTAAGTAGATCTAAAGTAGATTTCATTCCAAAATCTTGTATTAACGCTGGAATCAGCGTTTGGTGAGCAATTTTATTTAGGCAACGAAAGCGGATCGATATAGAATTGTGAACAATCAATGATACACAAATAGTTAATGTGTTCTCGTCTTCTACAAGGACCATGCGAAAGTCGAGTCCCTTGGTTGTTAATTAGTATGGTGTCCCAAACCTTGATAATGGAGAGGGTATAATTTTGGGTTGTGTTCTATACCTAGGCTAAACAGTCCCAGAAAGTAGAACCCTTGCATGCTAGTTTACGTTCTCTACGATTTCCTATTTGTCTAACGTTTATCTTTCATTGATCTTTTTTATTTTATATTCTGTTTTGTTTCTTTATGTCATTTAAAACCAAAACCCAACCAACTTTTGTTTCTTCCTAGACAGTTCGAAAAACCATAGATCCTTAGTGCACTACTCGTCCTTGTTTGATCAATACCTGAAGTATTACAACTATGATGTGCACTTGCAGCTGTAGTGTCGTTTTTTGGGTGAAACTTGACACACAACAATCACATTTATTGTATCTCTAGATACCCAAAGAGGTTCTTGAAAATCAACACCATTGATTTCACATGAGAAGACAAACTTCGTCGGGTCTTCTACTTTATCAAGCTTCCTTTGATGTGGTGCTTTGTGTGTTGGCAGTTCTTTCTGAAAACTGGGTAATGGATCTAAAGAAAAAAGTGGATTAACATTCACGGATTTTTGAAAAAGCTCAGATGTGTCTTCTTCATTATTTAGAATTTATATCGCCTTTTAATGCTTTAGGTTTTTCTTAGCTTTCCCGAGAAGATATCCAATTTGTCTCTTCACATCTTCTGCACTTTGTGCGACTTGAGTATCATAAATCTTTACATGATTAGACATGTCAAATAACTTCCTATATAGTCCATCGATCTTCTCATTGAGATGAATATACATGATGTTCATGGTTTTGGCGTTTTGCTTTTGACCTTCTAGGACTTGTTGAAACAAATGCTCAAACTTGTTCTATAGAGAGGCTAAAGCCTAGCTTGAGAAATAAATTCCAAACTCAACGCAAAATCACTCAACTGGAGTTGCATTTGAAGATATCCATGTGAGAAGTTTTCTCAGATTTGGTTTTGATGGGAATTTTCTAAACCGCATATGTAGTGCACTTCCCCATGCTACCGACGAACACAATTGACTTTATGACATTGAATATCACTTCCAACAGCCTCTCTCACATCCTCTTGGTTATTCATACCCATTTGTTTTCTTCCTATAAGTTGAGCAAGCATTGATTTCAGCTCTGAGATCTCTACGGAGTCGGAGTTCGGTTTGATGCCCTTCACATTTCTCTCTTGAGTTTGATATGAATTTTTGTTGAACTCAACTAGGTTGTCAATAAGGATATTAGCTTGAGAAGCTGTGTTAGTCATGAAGTTTCCTTGACTCGCAATGTCAAGTGCCATCCTGAATTTTTCAGTAATTCCTTTGTAGAAGAAGTTCAATAAATTCAGTTCCGTGAAACCGTGAAGAGGGCAGTCTCCTTGGTAATCATTGGAGAGTTCTACTACCTTGAAGAAAGATTCATTCACCTCTTGTTGAAAATCCAAAAGTCTCCTCCTCATTTGCTCCAACGTTTTCTTCGGGTAGAAGTGTTTCAAGAAAGCTCTCTTGCATTGATCCCATGTAGTGATTGATCCGGCAACAAGAGACTTCGACCACGTCTTGGCGTTCTCAACTATGGAGAGTGAGAACAACTTTCACTTCAATAGTCGTCAAAATCTCCATTAATCTTCTTATGTAGTAGATTTCTTTGATCTTTTCGATATGATCCATGGGATCTTCTTCATCTACACCACCAATATGATGTTTATACCCCCAAGATACGAAATTAGGACTGAATATAAGCACTCCTAGGAGTTGTGCGAGGCAGATTGGATTCCGGTTGATATAAGAAGCATTCGATGAATCGAATTCTCCTATTGTTTGATAATGAAACTCCACTTCGATCATCGAGGAAAATAAGAGGAAAAGAAATTATGTAGTACTTATTTCCTGGATACCTTTATAGAAGTTAATAAAACCAGCAAAAAGTAAAAAAAACTAAAAATAAAGATATGAAAAACGAAAAAGCCTTAGACTAAATCCTAATCAGAAACTCATAGAAAATTGAATTGGTCCCCGGAAATGGCGACAAAAACTTGATGTGGTCAAAGTTTTACACCGAGAAACAACACAATGCTACAATTGCACAACAGTTGGGTGGTACTTAGTGATCGAATCCACAAGGACCAAAAACCACACTACGAGTTTATAAGATTTGAATTAAGTTAAAGCAGCAATATGTTTGGTATTTGAGGTCTGTAAGACACAAAATTAAAGAATGAGTAAACTAAAACAATATCAATTGAGAAAAGCATTGGGTCTTAGGGAAATCTCAGGTTATAAAAATATCGATAAATTGAATAGATAAGTCCTAGAACTAGAATCATGCAAGGATAATCAATCTACTATCGTAGTATATATTATTAATGTCTAAAATACATAAACTATTCAACTCTCGTTGGTAATCAACTGAATAAACAAGCAGAAAGTTTTCATATTCGATACTTCACAAAAACTGGTTAAATCACTCCCGTGAGGACAAGGGTTTTGCTCATCTAGACTATTCAAGGAAATTCAAAAACACTTTTCGTGAGTAAATAAAATCCTAAGTGAAAGTTGCTAAATTGTCAATCAAGTAACAATCATCAAATCTAACAACCTAACAATCAATCCATGAATCCCCTTTGAAAACCCCTAAACCCAAAAATTAAACTACTCAAAACTCATAATGACAATACTTAAACATGATAAATAGTAAGTAGAAAACATCATAAATTAAGATTCAAGAGTTTAGAAGGCTTAGCAGTATCGATTACAAGGAGAGATATTCCCTTAGAAGCTCTTAAAATCTAAATATCTTGAAGAAACAAGTAAAGAACGAGTTCTCTGCCTCCTAGGTTTATTTATGTCTCAAAGTCATGTCTCCACCTATTCTAAAAGCTAAAACTAATTCATTCTAATGCTAGGTCTTCTTAGGTCGTCCTTGGTTATGTCGGTTTTGACGGATTCAAAATCGGAAAAGCGAACCGAAAGATATGAAGTAAGTTCTGTCTTTGACCCCAAAATAACTCTAGGATTTGTCTGGGACAAAAATTGACACTCAGCCGGTCCTAGGAATCAGGTCGCCTGTTTAGAACATCCCAACTGCTCCACTTGCTTCATTTCCGAGATAGACAAACATGTTTTCTTAAACGGTTGTAACTTCTTAGTTACACTTGCAAATGACTTTAAAAAAATTCCATTTGAAAGCTAACTCAAAATTCTATCTTCTGAAAAAATTCCAGCTCCATTTAATGAAGGCAAGACCTTTTTTCAAGGCGATCTTTCTGATGCTGAGAATCTGTCAAGATTGATATGATGCAAAACTCAAGCATTTGAGCTTTTATCTTCTTGTTTCATCAATGAAACTTGCTCGAAAATATGAAGAGGACCTAATAGCAAATTTGTCCATCCTTTTTGATGATTTGATATTTTTAGTCCCTAAAATGACAAATACGAGAAAACAACCTCTAGAAATCGTAAAAACATTAAAACCCTATAATTAAATAAGTAAAAATCCATGTAAAAACATTAAAATATTAGTGTTATCAATTTTCTGCTCCATTTGGCTTTCAATCTTGAGAAGTTTCTTGGTCAAGAGCTCGACCTTGAACTCTAGGGTCTTCAAGGACGGTAAGGACATGGAAGATGGTATTTAGGTTATGATAGATCTAACCTAGGATTGCTTGATCATGGAAGATGGTATTGTTGTTCATGAGGAGGGAAATTATTGAGACCTTAATATTCAGATCTCCTTTCACTATTGTGAGGTTTACATTTTGGTATTTTGGCTCATCATACTCTCTTTCAAGTTGAAAACAATGAGGAAAGTATTCAACATCCTCCATGAATCCAACTGATTGAGGATAAGGGTTTGTATATTTTTAATGATTTTCGTCCATGGCTTAGAGAGGATCATGGTTTCGAATTTTAGGCATAGGTCTCTTGTGTTTTCCCTAAAAAACAGAAGAGAAACATATATAAAACTTAGTAGAAGGGAAAATATTAATTTTCCTTGTAGCGAAAGGATTATCCGTGTCACTACCGATAAGAAAAAGAGTCACAAAATTGTTAGTAAAATAATCTAAATCCACAATGTTAAAATCCAAAAGAATAAAATAAATTAACAAAAAGGTAGATCGAAATTATTTTACAAGAAAATTTAAACTCCTAGACTATAAACTATAAATTCTACAAATAGGAAAGAAAAAGAAAATTTTTTTCCTATACTTAATCCTAGATCTATATACTAAGGTGAAGATCTATAGTCTGCGCCGACAACGCCAAAAACTTGATGTGTGGTTAATTTTATATTCTTTTATATTCTTGTACTTACTTCAAAAATGTGCTTCTTCAACCTTTACGGATAGAGTAGATTCAACTCATCAATTGGGAGGTCGGTGTCGGTTTCTCTAATTTCCTTGTTTCTATTTTGGTGTGGAGGAGGTTTTTTCGTGCTCGATTCTTCTAGGTTAATTGGTTGTTGTTTAGGCAACTCGTACAAAATCTTTTCTTATTCATCCTCCTCCTTCTCTTCTTCTTTCTCATAGTTCTTTAGGATTCACCTTATACCTCCCAGGAAGTTGTCCCTTTTGGAATTCAAGTTTGGAGGCTTGTTTTGCAATTCGATAATCCATATCCATTTCATGAGAAGCAAGATATTCAAAGTTTTATTTCATTCCCATGTAATTCTCATAATTATTGTGGTTGGCTTCTTCGAATCTTTCGTCGATTTCCCTCTTTATCTCTTCCTTTCCAACCAAAATTTTTTTCAACATGGTATGTATGTCATCCCCTTTTCACTTTATAAGTTTCATTGGGAATTTTTATTCTAATCCCCTTTTTTACGATTAGCCTTGACAGCAACTCTTATTGTAGGTCTCTTGAACAAAGCTAATTCCTTTTTGTTGGTTGTAGAAAGCTTCATCAACTTGAACCTTCTCCTTAGGTTTGATAATCGCTTTTGCAATTTCTTGGGATGTATTGAATTGAGCATTTGATGGGATTTTATTTTTAATGAGTTTTTAGAAGATTTTGATGAATTAGGCAAGAAGTTGTGATTTTTGTAGTAATTATCTGCAATTCCACTTAAAACCATGTGATTTGATGTGATTTTGATTCTTTGTATTTTTAATAAGTAGTTTCCATAAAAACACCTTAAATCACTAAAAATCCAATACTTAAAATATTTCCAATAAGAGTTGATTTGAAGATACATTTTAAGGGAATTTTATAAGACTTTAAAATTCTTGTTTCAATTACATGAGATTTCAGATATTAATAGAAATTACTCCAAATCCCTGTTTGAATACACCCCTCTTCATCCATTTTGGTATGTATTTCTTCCAAGTGCTTGTCCTTTACTTTTCAGTGATATCCAAAGTTTTCTTCCTCATTATATCTTCTATCAAAGTTCTCAACTAATTTCTCACCTTCAGCGGCAAAATAAACTTGCAAATTCTCAATGCTAGTTGTATTCATAGCAAGTCAAAAATGATGATAGACTCCCTCATGAAATATTCTAAGAAGACTCCCTTGTCTGAAGTCGTGCCGTGAAAATCTCCTTACATACCCACTATATCTCTCACATGCTTCTCAAACTGTCTTTTCTCATCCATGTTCAAAGTTAGCAACTTCTTTGTGGAAGTTGGTTGTACTTTTGCGTTAGTAGCACTTTCTAAGAAATCTAATTTTATTCTTCCAAAGAGGTAATTGTAGAGCTCAACGCAGTTATTTCCCATTGTGCAGCTTGATCTCCTAAAGAGAATGAAAATATTGAGATCATGTCGAGTCAATTTTTTCCCCAACTAAAGCCTAGGTGCAAGTACACATAATCGTAGTAATATTTAGGGATCGAATCCACAAGGATTAGATATTCACAATTATTAACATTGATTTTGGACTAAGCTAACAAAACATATACAAGGGGGTTTTGCGAATTTTTTATTTTTTGGTTTTTAGTGTTTTATAAATGGAATTGAACCTATTCTATATTCTAATTTACAAAGGATAGATCGAAGAATTGATATGCATCAACCAACAAAAAAAGAAAAGTAAGCAGGCAGGAATTAAGATCAACTAGAGGCATAATGCTTCGGTCTAGAACACAATAACTACCGTAAATCCTCTTCACTTTTGAAGTTTGAGATTCTTACACTTAACAACTAAGGGAATTGCCTTTCATAAGGTCCTTGCAGAAAAAGTGTACACATAATTCGGTTTTTCACAATTCCATACCGATCCACTTTCGTTGCATATATAGAAAGCTCATCGAACACCAGTTTTAGCAGTACATCAAGATTTTGGAATGCATAATAACCTAGGATGTATTTGCACACTGGCCTAGCAAGCAAATAACATTACAGTGCAAACAAAGATGATTACGTTATTGATAAAGTTTAATCATTTTGTAATCCTATTCAAGAAAACACATTGATTGCATCTTACCTATTGTCTAATAGGCACACTAATAGAAGAGACATGTGAACATGAATTCAATCATCACAACAAGCATTATATCAATTCAAGGGAGAAGGATATATATAACTGAATGATGAATGGAAGGTGAATGTATGGAGATGAGATGGATCATTTTGATGCTAAAAATTGGCAAGATCCCAAAGCTTGTTGTTCCTGCCTCCTTAGGCTCTTATTTGATATAAAAGATTAACAACTCTCCTTTAAATAAAAGCTGAAAACAACTACTTATAGTACATCTTCAGATTAGGTTAAATGTGTATAATCGAGACTTAAGGCCTCCAAATGTTGAGCTTCATATAAAAGGCCCTTGAGTTTAGTCTTATGGCTTTAAAAGACTTGGAATAGAGTCACTTGGGTAAGGATAATTTCTTGTACGAGATTCAGTTTGCCTTCATTTTTTTGACCTTTCTCTAGACCCTTAATTCGCAATACAGCTGGACAAGTCTTCGGTAAAATTGATGTAACTCTTTTATCTACAACTCCAAATGATGTGAAAAACCTTGATATCAATGATAACTCCAATATCTTTCTCATATTAAAGTATTCATCTTGGACGATACTTCTAATGCTCAAAAACTCTCAGATACTAATTGTGATCCATTTTCCTTGTTTCTGTTTTGGCGTGGAGGAGGTTTCTTCGTGCTCGGTTCTTCTAGGTTACTTGGTTTTTCTTTAGGTAACTCGTATGAAATCTTGTCTTCTTCATCCTCCTACTTCTATTCTTCTTTCTCATAGTTCTTTAGGATTCACCTTACACTTCGCAGGAAGTTGTCCCTTTTGGAATTCAAGTTTGGAGGCTTGTTTTGCAATTTGATGATCCATCTCCATTTCACAAGAAGCAAGATATAAATACTTTTATTTGATCCCCATGTAATTCTCATAATTCTAGTGGTTAGATTCTTCGAATCTTTCATTGATTTCCCTCTTTATCTCTTCCTTTCCAACCAAAAGTTCTTTCAACATGGTATTTATGACATCCCCTTTTCACTTTATATGTGTCATTGGGAATTGTTATTATAATCCCCTTATTTGCGATGAGCCTTCAGAGCAACTCTCATTGTTGGTATGTTGAACAAATCTAATCTTGTTGGTTGTAGAAAGCCTCATCAACTTCGACCTTCTCCTTAGGTTTGATAATCACTATTGCAATTTCATCAATTTTGGCATGTATTTCTTCCAAGTGCTTGTACTTTACTTTTGAGAGATATACAAAGTTTTCTTCCCCATCATAACTTCTATCAAAGTTCTCAATGAATTTCTCACCTTGTGCGGTAGATAAACTTGAAAAATCCTCATTGCTAGCCGTATTAATAGCAAGTCAAAAACGATGATAGACTCCCTCATGAAATATTCGAAGAAGACTCCGTTGTCTGAAGCCATGGTGTGAAAAACTCCTTACATACCCACTCTATCTCTCCCATGCTTCTCCAACTGTCTCCTCTCATCCATGTTCAAAGTTAACAATTTCTTTGTGGAAGTTGGTTGTACTTTTGCGTGAGTAGCACTTTCTAAGAAATCTATTTTTATTCTTCCAAAGAGGTAATTGTAGAGCTCACCGCAATCATTTCCAATTGTGCAGCTTGATCTCCTAAAGAGAATGAAAACATTGAGATCATGTGGAGTCAAGTTTTCTCCCAACTAAAGCCTAGCTGCAAGTGCACATCATCGTAGTAATATTTAGGGATCGAACCCACAAGGACTAGATATTCACACTTATTCACATTGACTTTGGACAAAAATAAGAAAAAAAATATATAAGGGAGTTTTGAAATTTTTATTTGGTTTTTAGGGTTTTATAAATGGAATTGAACCTACTCTATATGCTAAGTTACAAAGGATAGATTGATGAATTGATATGAATCCACCAACAAAAAAAAAGAAAAGTAAGCAAGCAGGAATTAAGATCGACTAGAGGCATAATGCTTTGGTCTAGAACACAACCACTACCGTAAATCCTCTTCACTTTTGAGTTTCGGGATTCTTACACTTAACAAATAAAGGGAATTGACTTTCGTACGGTCCTTGCAGAAGAAGTGTACACATAATTCAGTTGTTCAAAATTCCATACCAATCCACTTTCGTTGCCTATATAGAAAAGCTCATCAAACACTAGTTCCAGCAGTACATCAAGGTTTTGGATGGCATAGTAACCTAGAATGTATTTGCACACTGGCCTAGCAAGCAAATAATGTTACAGTCCAAACAAAGATGTTGACGTTATTGATAAAGCTTAATTATTTTGTAATCCTATTCAAGCAAACACATTAACTCCATCTTACCTATTGTCTAAAAGGCAAACTAATAGATAGAGACATGTAAACACGAATTAAATCATCAAAACAAGCATTATATCAATTTATGGGAGAAGGATAGATAAAACTGAATGGTGAATGCAAGATGATTGTATTTAGAGAGATGAATCCTTTTGAGGCTAAAAATATGCACGATCCCAAAGCATGTTGTTCCTGCTTCCTTAGGCCCTTATTTAATATAAAACATAAACAACCCTCCTCGAAATAAAAGCTAAAAGAACTATTTATCGTACATCTTCATGTTAGGTCAAATGTTTATAATCGAGCCTTAAGGCCTCCATATGTTGAGCTTCATATAAAAGGGCCTTCAGTTTACTCCTTGGGCTTTAAAAGACTTGGAATAAAGTCACTTGGGTCTGGAGAATTGCTTGTACGAGACTCAGTTTGCCTTCATTTTTTGACCTTTCTATAGACCCTTCATTCTTGAGACAGCTGGTCCAGTCTTCGGTAGTATTGATGTAACTTTTGATCAACAACTCCGAATGATGTGAAAAACCTTGATATGAAAGATAACTCCAATATCTTTCTCATATTAAGGCCTTCATCTTGGACGATACTACTGATGCTCAGAAACTGATTGTGATCCATTTTCCTTGTTTCTATTTTTGCGTGGAGCAGGTTTCTTTGTGCTCGATTCTTCTAGGTTAATTTGTCGTTCTTTAGGCAACTCGTACAAAATATTTGTCTTCTTCATCCTCCTACTTCTCTTCCTCTTTCTCATAGTTCTTTAGGATTCACCTTACACTTCCCAGGAAGTTGTCCCTTTTGGAATTCAAGTTTCGAGACCTGTTTTGCAATTCGATGATCAATATCCATTCATGAGAAGCAAGATATTCATACTTTTATTTCATCCCCATGTGATTCTCATAATTCTTGTGGTTGGCTTCTTCGAATCTTTCATTGATTTCCCTCTTTATCTCTTCCTTTCCAACCAAAAGTTCTTTCAACATGGTATGTATGTCATCCCCTTTTCACTTTATATGTGTCATTGGCATTTTTTATTCTAATAACCTTTTTTGCGATGAGCCTTGAGAGAAACTCTCATTATAGGTCTCTTGAACAAAAATAATTTCTTCTTGTTAGTTGTAGAAAGCTTCATAAACTTGGACCTTCTCCTTAGGTTTGATAATCGCTTTTGCATTTTCATAAATTTTGGCATGTATTTCTTCCAAGTGTTTGTCCTTTACTTTCGAGTGATATCCAAAGTTTTCTTCCCCATCATAGCTTCTATCAATGGTCTCAACAATTATCTCATCTTGAGCGGTAGCTAAACTTGCAAAATTCTCATTGCTAGCCGTATTAATGGCAAGTCAAAAATGATGATAGACTCCCTCATGAAATATTCGAAGAAGACTCTCTTGTCTGAAGCCGTGGTGTAAAAAACTCCTTACATACCCACTATATATCTCACATGCTTCTCCAACTGTCTCTTCTCATCCATGTTCAAAGTTAGCAATTTTGTTCTGGAAGTCGGTTGTACTTTTGCATGAGTAAATCTTTCTAAGAAATCTATTTTTATTTATCCATAGTGGTAATTGAAGAGCTCATTGCAGTCATTTCCCATTGTGCAACTTGGTCTCCTAATGAGAATCAAAACATTGAGATCATGTGAGGTCATGTTTTACTCCAACTAAAGCCTAGCTACAAGTGCACATCATCGTATTAATATTTAGGGATCGAATCCACAAGGAATCGATATTCACACTTATTCACATTGATTTTGGACTAAGCTAACAAAAAATATACAAGGGGGTTTTGAGATTTTTATTTGGTTTTAAAGGTTTTATAAATGGAATTGAACCTACTCTATATGCTAATTTACAAAGGATAGATAGATAAATTGAGATGTATCAACCAACAAAAAAGAAAAGTAAGTAAGCATGATTTAAGATCGACTAGAGGCATAATGCTTTGGTCTAGAACACAACCACTACCGTACAACTAAGGGATTTGACTTTAGCACGGTCCTTGCCGAAGAAATGTAAACATAATTCGATTGTTCAAAATTCCATACCGATCAACTTTCGTTGCCTATATAAAAAAGCTCATCGAACATTAGTTCCAGCAGGACCTCATGATTTTGGAATGCATACTAAACTAGGATGTATTTGCACATTGGCATAGCAAGCAAATAACATTATCGTGCAAACAAAGATGATTACATTATTGATAAAGCTTAATCATTTTGCACTCCTATTCAAACAAACACATTGATTCCATCTTACCTAATGTCTAACAAGCAAACTAATAGATAAAGACATGTGTACATGAATTCAATCATCAAAACACGCATTATATCAATTCAAGGGAGAGGGATAGACAAAACTGAATGATGAATAGAAGGTGAATGTATTGAGATGAGATGGATTCTTTCGAGGCTAAAAATAAGCGCGATCCCAAAGCTTATACTTCCTGCCTCCTTAGGATCTTATTTGATATAAAACATTAACAACTCTCCTCGAAGTAAAAGCTAAAAAGAACAATTTATAATACATCTTCATATTAGGTCAAGTGTGTATAATTGGGCCTTAAGGCCTCCAAATGTTGAGCTTCATATAAAAGGGCGTTGAGTTTAGTCATTGGGCTTTAAAAGACTTAGAATAGAGTTACTTAGGTCTGGAGAATGTCTTGTACGAGAGTCAGTTTGCCTTCATTTTTTTGACCTTTCTCGACCCTTCATTCTTGAGACAATTTTGACCAGTCTTCGGTAATGTTGATGTAACTCTTGATCTACAACTCTGAATGATGTGAAAAACCTTGATATGAAAGATAACTCCAATATCTTGCTCATATTATGGTCTTCTCCTTGGACGATACTCCTGATGCTCAGAAACTGATTGTGATCCATTTTTCGTTGTTTCTATTTTGGTGTGGAGGAGGTTTCTTCGTGCTCGATTCTTCTAGGTTAATTGGTTGTTCTTTAGGAAACTCGTACAAAATCATGTCTTCTTCATCCTCCTCCTTCTCTTCTTCTTTCTCATAATTCTTTAGGATTCACCTTACACTTCCTAGGAAGTTATCCCTTTTGGAATTTAAGTTTGGAGGCTTATTTTGAAATTCGATGATCCATATCCAGTTTAGAGAAGCAAGATATTCATACTTTTATTTCATCCCCATGTAATTCTAATAATTCTAGTGCTTGGCTTCTTCGAATCTTTCATTGATTTCCCTCTTTATATTTTGCTTTCCAACCAAAAGTTCTTTCAACATGGTATGTATGTCGTCCCCTTTTCACTTTATAAGGTCCACTGGGAATTGTTATTCTAATCCCATTTTTTGCGATGAGCCTTGAGAGCAACCCTAATTATATGTCTCTTGAACAAAGCTAATTTTTCTTGTTGGTTGTAGAAAGCTTCCTCCACTAGAACCTTCTCCATACGGTTGATAATCGCTTTTGCAATTTCATCAATTTTGGCATGTATTTCTTTCAAGGGCTTGTCCTTTACTTTTGAGTGATATCCAAATTTTTGTTCCCCATCATAGCTTCTATCAATGTTCTCAACTAATTTCTCACCTTGAGCGATATATAAAATTGAAAAATTCTCATTGTTGGCCGTATTAATAGCAAGTCAATAATGATGATAGACTCCATCATGAAATATTCAAAGAAGGCACCCTTGTCTGAAGCTATGGTGTGAAAAACTTCTTACATACCCACTATATGTCTTCCATGCTTCTCCAACTGTCTCTTCTCATCCATGTTCAAAGTTAGCAATTTTTTTCTGGAACTCGGTTGTACTTTTGCCTGAGTAGAACTTTTTAAGAAATCTATTTTTATTCTTTCAAAGAGGTAATTGAAGAGCTCACCACAATCATTTCCCATTGTGCAGCTTGATCTTCTAAAGGCAATGAAAACATTGAGATCATGTGGAGTCAAGTTTTCTCCCAACTAAAGCCTAGCTGCAAATTAATAGCTAAGGTTTGCACCCGAGATAACACTGCAAGCGCACGGAAGTACGTTGTAGTGGTTCGGGATCAAATCCACATAGACCTGAGGTAGAATGTCAAATCAAACAGCAGGCTAAAGCTAAAAAGATGACTTTTAAGATGATGCAAATATCGAAATTAAGAGAAAAAAAGAAGGCATGCAAGCAACAACGGGGTATAAATCAAACAAAGAATTGTTCGACATTGGGTATTCTCAGGGATACAATTCATTATTGACTCAAATTATAGACAAGGAAAAAGTTTTAAACCGTCTTGAACTAAAACATTAATGTAGAACTGATTTACTTCCGTAGTATCAGTTCCCTATGTATTAGAAATCTTGAGACTAACTTTCGTTGACTCTAAATTTATAACCATGCATTCCTAACAGGTTTGATATGTTCACAATTTACTTAAACATAAACTTCCATTTGCTTAAGAAGAATTGCTCATTTAGGATTGTTTCAGGCATTTAATCGAACACTTTCCAGGCGTTAAACTACCTAAGGTCAGAAACTAAGTGATCAGTTTAGTTTCATGCATTATGAACAATCCTAGATGAAGATCCAATTGAATAAATCCCTAATAATACAATTCTATGTCAACAAATGATGAATCCCTATATGAGAACCCTAAACCCAACGAATAAACTACTCACTCATGTCCAGAGAATCAACACAAATCAAATCAGAGAGAGGTATCATTGTATTAATCAATAAAGAAAGAGTAATGTTCAGAATTCTTCTCGCATTCGAAGTACGGAAGAAGATTCTTTTCCTTAGGTTACAAAGCAAAAACTCAGAAAATTGCATAATAAAACCTAAAAACGAGTCTGGGTGTTTTTATATGTAATATGAGTCTTCAATCTTTGATTCAGGTTCAAAATAAGTAGTTTTGGTCGCATCGAGACAGGGATCGATCGATATTTGTCTCACGATCGATTGATCTCTGTCCTTCTGCCAGGATGCTCATTTCTGCACATTTGTCTCCTCGTTGCCAGCATGACTGGTGTTCAGTAAAATAGCCATAACTTTTGATTGCACTGTTGGAGTTTCTTCAAATTACCTTCAAATTAAAGCTAACTCTTGTGGCTATCTTGTGTCAAAATTTCAGCTCGATCCAACTATGGAAAGTTTGTTAATCAAGGCCAAACGTCTGACACTTGAGCATGACTCTCCTTTCCAAATATCCGTTTTTGGCCCGAATTGTTCTGTTTCTCTCCAAAGCAACCTAAAACCTGTAAAAACACTAAAGAACACCAAAAGACTCCAAAGAGAACCAAATACATATCAAAACACCATTTTTATCGAATAAAACATTAGTAAAAAGCCATAAAATATGAATACATCAAATCCCCCAAACTTGAATCTTTGCTTGTCCTCAAGTAAAGGAAACGAAGATTAAGCCTACGGGAAAAGAAGTTTGAAAACCAAATGGATCTTATGCTATCAGTAAACCTTACTCTGTACTACTTTTGCTAACCATATAGACTTAAAACAGTTAGAACATTCTCCCCAAGAATCGCTGCATAACCTCCCAAGCCCATCCATACTCTAAAATCTGAACCTGCAAACTCAGCTTCCATGTTAATAACTCTCTACATTCATTCAAGATAGGCGTGAATCTTTTTCACCAAAGAACTCATCATCAGGAAATTAGGCCAGGTATTCAAGGCTTTTAGTGGTGAGGCTTAGAGTGTTTCAGGTATCAAAAATTGTGTCAGGATGCAAGACATTATGCAAAATCATAGGAGAGAAAGAGTATATTGATATTCATGTCCCCTAACTACCCAAGTACAAACCACCAATCAAAATGTAAACCAGATATGTGCAGTCCTCAGGGAGAATCTAATCAACAAAATAATATGCAAATGCTAATATCTACACTAAATATAACGAAATTAAAACAATTTTCTATTTATTTTTCTTTTTCTCAAAACGAAAATCTGGTTCAAATTAGCATATCAACGATGTTTTTAAACTATAAATCACCCATACAACATGAAGAAATTCAACATAATCATCTAAACCACCTAAACAACCAACATCGAGAAATCAGACACTCAGGACCGTGTCTAAACCACCTAAAATTTACAATCCTACCTAAATAAATAGAAGAATCATGTCTACCTTATTCTCTCCATCGTTTTTACACATGTGTGCACATAAGATAAAAAAGAAATGTATTGAGATTCAAGGAGATAAGGTAAGGGTGTGGTGCCAGACTAAAGATGAGTCTGGTCACTCAGGATTACCGAAAATGATGGTAGAAAAAGAAATGGGGATGTAATCCTGAATGATGGGTTTGATTCCTGATTTTAAGTTCCTTGATCAAAGCATTTAACTTCATTAGTAAGCCAAATAAAATAGAGTTAATAACATTTCAGACAAAAGTCTGAGTTCCAGACATTTCTGGTGAGGAGTTTGGTTATGACTTATTCTGGTTTGCCTGCGCTAAAATTCCAAATGAAATGGTTAATGAGAATATAAATGAAGTGCAATGCGCAAAGATAATAGTCTAATATCATCATAAAGCATGAACAATCCATAAACTCATAAACTGACTCAATAAAAACATCAAAATGACTCAAACAACTCCAAAATAAAAAGAAAAACATAAGTAATCTCCCCAACACTTATCTTACACCGTCTCGGTGTGAAACAAATTAAAGGAAGGGGTAAGTAGGAAATAAAAAAAATTAAGATCAAATGAAAAGGGGAAAAGTAAACTGACCTGAAAACGTGTGATGTAGCCATGTAAGTGGGATAGGGATCGATCGATCAATGGACAAAGATTGATCGATCCTTGTCCAATTGTTTTGGTACGAGAACAGACATGGATCGATCAATATAGGGACAGGGATCGATCGATCCGTTTCCGTATGTCTGGGTTTTCCGGTATTCTACGATAACAAAGCTAAAAACACAAAAAAATGTGAAAGCACCAAAAACTAAAATAAAAAGACTAAGATTACTATAAAACTAGATAAAAATGGCGTGTAATGATCCTCTTATCATGGAATGCTTTGGTCTGTTCCATGTGGATCCTTGTGTTCTCATAAGCATTCAATCGAATCTCATCAACTTCATTGAGTTGAATCATTCGCTTCTCAGCTGCAGGCTTGATGTCGAAGTTCATGAACTTTGTAGCCCAAAGTCCCTGGTACTCGAGTTCCACAGGCAAATGACACGCCTTTTCATACACCAAGTGAAACGGTGTACTGCCTAGTTGTGTCTTTTAGGCGGTTCTATACGCCCATAGCGCATCATTTAGCTTCACAGACCAATCTTTTCGAGTCTTGCCTACAGTCTTTTCTAGGTTTCCCTTGATTTCCCTGTTTAAAATCTCAATTTGTCCACTTGTTTGAGGATGATAAGGTGTAGCTACCTTGTGTCTAACTTCATGCGTCTTCAGCAAATTCTCAAACAACTTGTTGATAAAATGGGATCCTCCATCAATTATTACCACTCTTGGCACACCAAAGCGAGGAAAAATCACAGATTTAAACATCTTTAGGACCACTTTGGCGTCATTAGAGGGGCTGACCAGCGCCTCAACCCACTTGGAGATATAGTCTATTGCAACCAAAATGTATTGATTTCCATAAGAAGATGAGAAAGGTCCCATGAAATCAATACCTCATACGTCAAAAATCTCTACTTCTAGGATGAAGTTCTAAGGCATCTCATTTCGCTTACTGATGTTGCCTTTCCTCTGACAAGCATCACACTTAGAGACGTAATCATGGGCGTCCTTAAATAGTGTTGGCCACCAAAAACCTGCCTGCAACACTTTCGAAACAGTGTTGAAAGTAGCAAAATGTCCTGCATACTCAGAACTATGGCAGTGATACAAAATACCTTGAACCTCAGACTCTGGGATGCATCTGCAAAAGAGTCCGTCAACATATCTCTTGTAGAGAAAAGGATCATCCCAGAAGTAATGTTTGACATCTCTGAGGAACTTCTTTTTCGCATAGCCTGCAAAATTTGTTGGCTCCACATCTGCACTTAGAAAATTCAAAAAATCTGCAAACCAAGGAATTTCATCGTGTATCTTTCTAATGGCAAAACAATCAACATTGTCCATGTATTCATCCTCCAGCAAGGCAACAATATAGACATTCTCCCCATAGAGACTATCATCGAGTGGTGTATCAGCTTCCACTCGCAATCGAGACAAATGGTCTGCAACACCATTCTCGATACCACGCTTATCACGAATATCCAAATCAAATTCCTGCAGAAGCAAAATCCATCTCAACAGTCTCGGGTTTAACATATTTCTTAGACATAAAATACCTCCAAGCTGGACGATCAGTGTGAACAATGACTTTAGATCCCACTTGGGACTGTCTGAATTTCTCAAATGCATAAACCACAGCTAGGAGCTCCTTCTCCATACTCGCATACTTGATATGAGTGTCATCAAGTGTTATGTTGGCATAGTTAATCACATGGAGCTTCTTGTCCTTTGTTTGACCCAACACTGCTCCTACCGCGTAGTCACCGGCATCACACATCACATCGAAAGGAAAATCCCAATCCGGTGACTGCACAATTGGAGCGCTCACTAGTGCTTCCTTGATTGTCTCAAAAGTTAACAAACAATCAATATCAAAATAAAATTTAACATCCTTACAGAGCAATCGAGTCATAGGTCTGGCTATCTTGGAAAATTCTTGATGAACCGTCTGTAGAATCCTGCATGTCCGAGAAAGCTGCAGACATCCTTGATAGAAGTAGGAGGCTACAGGGTTGTCATCACCTCCATCTTGGCCTTATCAACTTCAATACCTCTCTCAAAGATTGGATGGCCAAGCACAATTCCATCTTGCACCAAAAAATCACATTTCTCCCAATTCAAAACCAAATGTTTCTCTTCACATCGTTCTAAAACTCTGCAAAGGTTAGACAAGCAGTTAGGGAACGAAGAACCATAAACAGAAAAGTCATCCATGAAGACTTCCACGATATCTTCGATCAAATCAGTGAAGATAGACATCATGCATCGGTGGAAAGTCACAGGTGCATTGCATAATCCAAATGGCATTCTCCGGTAAACATATGTTCCATATGGACATGTGTATGTAGTCTTTTCTCGGTTTGCCTGAATAGCCATCAAGAAAACAATAATAAGGATGATTAGGTAGTCTATCTATCATTTGATCAATAAAAGGAAGGGGAAAGTGATCCTTCCTCGTAGCCGAATTCAGCTTTCCGTAGTCAATGCACATCTTGTGTCCTGTGATAGTCCTGGTGGGAATGAGCTCGTTCTTCTCATTGGTGATGATAGTAATTCCACATTTCTTTGGTACAACATGTACCGGACTCACCCATGTGCTGTCAGAAATAGGATAGATGAGACCTGCACTCAAAAGTTTTAGAATCTCCTTCTTGACAGCTTCCATTAGCTTAGGATTGAGTCTCCTTTGATGTTCAATGGAAGTCTTGG
>OVAN01003898.1:0-27466 GCA_900406275.1 Anastatica hierochuntica
GAGGCTTAGAGGTTTGAGACTTAATCAAACTTGACACAAATCTCTTATCAATTTTTTCAATATATGTTTTAATTGATGTGATGCAAAAAACTTAATCAAACAAATATAACAAAAAAATATATATTTAAGATGAAATTTAGTATGTTTAAATATTATAATGAAAGATTCTATAATTGTAGACAAAATTTAAAATAAATTTTTAAGGCAAAAACTATATATAAAATTTATAAAAAATATACTAAAATATTTTTATTATATTGGTTAGATACTCTATATATTGGTATCTAACCAATGGAGCTTAAATTTTACTTAAGTTTTTTAAAACTAAAAACAACAAAAATATTATTATTATATTGGTGAGATATCCAATGAATGAGTTTCTCACCAATGTGGATGCTCTAAGAACCCCTTGTGAAAGTTTCTTAAATAAGTATTTAAGAAACTTTCACAAGGGTTCTAAGAGCATAAACAATGGTAAGAACCCCTAAGGGGTTCTTACCTAATATTAAATTATTAAATTGAGTTTAAGAACCTCTTAGGGATTCTTAACATAATTTGGGTATTATTGCAAGAACCCCTAATGGGTTCTTAAAAAAAATTTAATTTTTTTTTGTAATTAAAATATTTTAAATACCGAAACGGAACCCAAACCCGAAAAATTTCGGTTACCCGTTCTATTTCGGATCGGTTCTTTCAGTTTCATATATTTTTGTATATTTTCGGGTATTTTCGAGTATTTTTAGGTATATTTTTGGGTATTTTAGGTTCAGAACGGGATATTTTAAATAGATCCGAAACGCAACCAAAACTCTAGAAATCGTAAAAAGATCCGTATCATATCCAAAAACTGGAAAAAAACGGAACTGAAACGGAACCGAAACGGATATTTTCGGGTATTTTGGGTTCGGATCGGGATATTTTAAACAGATCCGAAACGGAACCGAAACTCCAGAAATCATAAAAAGATCTGTATCATATCCAAAAACTGGAAAAAAAACGGATCTGAAACGGAACCGAAACGGATATTTTCGGGTATTTTGGGTTTGGATTGGAATATTTTAAACAGGACTGAAACGGATCCGAAACTTCAAAAATCGTAAATGAATATGTAACGAATCCAAATACCGGAAAACAAAAAAACGGATCTTAAACGGAACCGAAACCGATCAGAAAATGAAATTGTTCTGACCCCAAAAAAGAAACAAAGAAAGCAAAAAAAATATTAAGAGCCATGTTAAGAACCGGTTCTTCCCTAAGAGATTTAGGGAACCGGTTTTTAACATCTTTATATTTTTTATTTTTTTTAAATAAAGCCTAAGAATCGGGTTTAAAACCCCGATGTTCGTGGTCTAAGGGCATGTTTATTGGGGTATCTTAGGTGGGGGTTTTTAGGCATTTTTTAATTAAAAAAAATAAGAGAAAGCTAAGAGTCGACTCTTAGGTGAGTTTCTTAATTTCTTTTTTTTGTCAGAACTACTTCATTTTTGGGTCAGTTTCGGTTCAATTTTTTTTCGGTTTCTTTTTTGGTTTTTTTTATTTTTCGGATTTCAGATCCATTTCGGATCCGTTTAAAATTTCAAGAACCGATCTGAGGATCTGAATGCTCAGACTTTTTTTGGTCAAAACTACTTCATTTTCAGATCGGTTCTGGTTCGGTTTTTTCGAGGTTTTTTGTTTTTTCGGTTTCTTTTTTGGTTTTTATGATTTTTCGGGTTTCGGATCCGTTTCAGATCTGTTTAAAATTTCAAGAGCCAATCCGAAGATCTGAATGCTCAGATCTTTTTTGAAGTTTGGTTAATTATAAAATAATTAAAAAAAAATTAAGAACTCCATTTGGGTTTCTTGCAATAATAGCAAAAAAAATGTTAAAAACCCATTAAAAATTTTTATACTTATTCTATTAATTTAAAATTAACTAAGAACTCTAAAAGATTCTTAGCATTAAACATGGCCTTGTATTATATTTTTTTAAGAACCCTTGTATTATATTTTTTTCTCTTTTAAAGAATCCTTTAAATTTTTTCTATTATTCATGGTCTTACGCGGCTGCTTACGTGTATACATTCATTTATGAGACTGAGAGAGAGTACCAATACGTTTCTGTCTACATGCAGTTACATACACATATATATAACTCTATCCCACATCTCTCCTCTCATCCAAAGTTCAAAATCTCTAGTATCTTCTAGAATCCACAAATGGATCAAAAACTCCAACTTACACCTCCCAAATATATTATAACGATCATTTATTTCCTATCAATCTCTCATCTTAATGCTCATTTCATTACTTCATGCAAACAAACCCCATACCCTAGCGTATGCGCCCACCACCTTTCAAATTCACCTCTCAAAACGTTAGATGACCAAACCGATGGGCTCACTTTCCACGATCTTGTGGTTAGCTCAACCATGGACCAGGCCGTGCAGCTCCACCACCTCGTCTCTGCCGTGAAACGGCGTCGTAGTCTTCACATACACGCCATGTCAGCTTTGTTCGACTGTTTAGAGCTATACGAAGACACCATAGACCAACTAAACTACTCTCGGAGATCGAACAGTCATGATGCTTCGGCGCATGATAGACAAACCTCGTTAAGCGCCGCCATAGCTAATCAAGACACTTGCAAGAACGGATTTAAAGATTTTAATTTATCCTCTTCGTATTCAAAATATTTCCCTATACACATTCATCGGAATCTCACTAAGTCAATAAGCAACTCTTTGGCGGTTTCTACGGCTCTAGCTACGGCCGAGGCTGTTGCCAAGAAATACCAAGCGGCGGGGTTCACTAAAGTCAACAGAAAAGGAAGTCTCGGCGAAGGTGGTCGTGGTCGGAGATTGATGTTTTCCGGGGAGAAGTTTCCTTCATGGATCCGTCTTTGTGTCCGTAAACTTGTAGAAGACTCGGGAGCTACGATGAAAGCTGATCTTGTGGTGGCTAAGGACGGTTCGGGTCATTACACAAGTATTCAAGAAGCGGTAAACGCAGCAGCCAAACTTCCTCGGAGAAACAAGAGAAAGAGATTTGTGATATACATTAAAGCCGGCGTTTACCGAGAAAACGTGAATATCAAGAAATCGATCAAGAACGTCATGGTCATCGGAGACGGCATTGACTCTACCATCGTCACCGGTAATAAGAACGTTAAAGATGGGACGACGACGTTTCGGTCCGCAACTTTTGGTACGTCGTCCGTGTTATAGTTATGGGGAAGTATCAACATTTACTTTTTAAAAGTATAAAACTTATTACAACTATACTTCATTGTTCATACGTATATGTTTACAAAATGAAAAATGTTTTCTATCAGTAGTACTAATAGCTAAAATTTATTCTACTACGATAAGATTTCAGTTTTAAGCTTTAGAGATTACATGGAAAAAATAATTTGATCATAAATTAGCCATATTCGTTTTTATGCTACTTACATTAACGTCTTCTTTTTTTTAACATTAACTTTTTCTGTTTTATATGATAGTTACATCTATTAACTTCTTCCACAAATAATTTTTTTGAATATAATTTTATT
Source organism: Anastatica hierochuntica (assembly GCA_900406275.1). Taxonomy (NCBI): domain Eukaryota; kingdom Viridiplantae; phylum Streptophyta; class Magnoliopsida; order Brassicales; family Brassicaceae; genus Anastatica; species Anastatica hierochuntica. The sequence continues at coordinate 3,533 of OVAN01003898.1, forward strand.
TTCAGATTTAGTATTATTTTTCTGTCAACATATAATTTTTTCAACATCTAAACACATAACTTATAATTACTCTTCAAATATGTCTTAGACTATTATTCAACAAAATAATTTCTTCAATTTTTTTCTCATTTTACTGGCCAACACAGCTGTTTCTGGGGACGGTTTTATCGCACGAGACATAACATTCGAGAACACGGCGGGACCGGAGAAACACCAGGCGGTGGCTCTCCGATCAAACTCAGATTTCGCCGTCTTCTACGGCTGTTCTTTCAAAGGCTATCAAGACACTCTCTATCTCCACTCTCGTCGCCAGTTCTTGAGAAACTGCACAATGTACGGAACCGTCGATTTTATATTCGGAGACGCAGTCGCGATCCTCCAAAACTGCCAAATCTACGCTCGTACGCCAATGAGCGGCCAGAAAAACACGATCACTGCCCACTCCAGGAACGATGCGAACGAGAACACAGGCTTCATCGTCCAGAGCTCGACGGTGGCTACGGCCTCGGAGACTTATTTAGGACGGCCGTGGAAGCGGTACTCCAGGACGGTTTTCATGAAATGTAATCTCGGAGAGCTTGTGAATCCGGCGGGATGGTTGCCTTGGAGCGGAAATTTTGCTTTGAGGACTCTTTATTACGGCGAGTATGGTAATACCGGCGCCGGAGCAAGGGTTTCCGGTAGAGTTAAGTGGCCGGGATATCATGTTATAAAGAAGGCGAAGGTGGCTGGGAGATTCACGGTGGAGAATTTCTTGGACGGAAACTATTGGATTACGGCGGCCGGAGTACCGGTCGACGATGGACTTTGACTTCTACGTTCGATTTCAAATATAGTTTTGGAGTTTTACATTGTAAAGGATACATATACAATAAGAAATTCAATGCAATGTGGATTTGGTTGGAGGATTTGATATTTATAATTGCAAGTGCAAGTGACGTTTTAATATATGAAACCGCAAGTATCATTTATTTAGAACATGATTAACTTATAATTAAAGTAGTCCTTTAATGTGAGGTGGATAATGTTAACTATTCATAATTTTTTTTTTCTTTTGGTAAAATATAAAGATTTATACCTTTTTGTTTTTAAAGTTTTACAAAGTTGCAAGCAAGTTATATAACTGACAAACGAAAACTTCTCAAGGAGGGCGATAGATAGAGAAGTAGAACTGAAGCAGGGACATGCTGGCTGGAGACCTTGGCGGTAGTGAGAGTAGGCGATCCCTGAGCATCCTGTCTAGCGATTGATGTAGCGTGCTCGCCGATGACTGAACAGAGGTGAATATGCGTGCATTTCTCTCCTTCCAGATCAAGTAAATGGTCGATTGAAACATTAACTTGAGGAGAGTGATCTCATTGTAGCTGGCAGTAGGTTGAATACTTGTTATCCATGCTGCTGCAGAGTGCAAGTCCGAAGGCAAGTTCGGCCTTATCTGCGAGGCTAAGCCTTTCCAAATATCCGAAGAGTAAGAGCACTCAAAGAATAGGTGGTGATGCGTTTCCAAAGCAGAGGAGCAGAGCACACAATCTCCATCAACATTGAGTCCCCACCTACGTAATCTGTCTTTGGTAGGCAATCTTCTTAAAAGGCCTAACCAAGCCATAAATGTGTTCCTAGGAATGTTCTCTTTGAACCAGATAACTTTGTACCAGTAAACTGTAGGTTGCGGAATTCGTAATAATTCCCAAGTGAATTTGGAAGAGAATGACTTACCAAAGGAATCAGACGACTTACGCTATTGAAACTCATCCGGACCCCTGGAGGTTGTCGGAGGAGGTATTGAAGTTATAGCAATCTGTAACCTTTGAAGGTCATTCGATCTTGCAGCTGGCAGCCTCCATGAACCACTGCTCGTTGCCTCTATTACAGATGCGTTTTTCCTCACTCGTAAGTTTCGAGGCCCTTCTTGGCCTGCCACATCAATCAATGGTCCCAAGTGGGTCCATGAATCAAACCAGAAGCTTGCAACTTTTCCATCTCCAATTTCACATCGCAGGTAGTTTGTTAGCAGAGGTCTTAACTGCAGCATACTTCGAACAGTAGGTGAGAACCGAGCAGAATCCTTAGTTGTCCAGAAACTAGTGCGGTGGAAGATATTTCTTTTCATCCATGCAACCCAAATTGACCCTGAGGCAGAGAAGAAGGTCCATATTCTCTTTAGACGGAAGACTGTTTCAAAGTCTTCCAGCAGTTTAATCCCCAGCCCTCCCTCAGATTTTGGTTTACAAATATCCTTCCATGCCACTCGCGACCCCCTAGCAGCTGAGGCGCTATTTCTCCATAGGAAAGCTGCACATAAAGAGTCAACTTTTGCATAAAATGCTTTGGGTAGGACAAAGACAGCACTCCAGAAATTGATCATTCCGTATATGACCGATGCTATAAGCCTGATTTTTCCAGCAAAGGATAGGTATTTTACCGTCCATGAATGTAACTTACTTGCGATCTTATCCAGGAATGGCTGCAATGTAGCTATTGAAATCCTCCCTGGATTTAGCGGTAATCCAAGATAGCGAGTAGGAAAGGTTCCCATTTTGTATCCCGAGAGTTGACTAATCTCTGCCGCTTCACTATCGCCATAACCGCCAAAATATATTTCTGATTTTAGTGGGTTCATTTCAAGACCAGACATTAGCTTGAACTCTAACATGACAGAGGAAATTCCAGCTAGAGAAGCCCGGGATCCGTCAGAGAATACCAGCAGATCGTCAGCAAACAATAAGTGCGTTACTCGTGGGTTTTCACACTTTGGATGCAACGAAATACGACCTTCCAAAGTAGCCTTCTCAATTACCCTGGATAAAACCTCCATTACCATTATAAATAGGTATGGAGAGATGCAGTCACCCTGTCTTAGGCCTTTTTTCCCTTTGAAAAATCCAGCCAACTCTCCATTAATTGCCATCGAGAAGCTTGGTGAAGTTATACATTCCTTTAACTATTCATAATTCGTAAGCAAAAAATGAAAATAACACTTTTTAGAGGTTTTGAATATGCATAGAGAGCTAGATTACGCATGTTCACTCGTGACTATTCATATCATTACGTCGAACTTTCCAAGATTTAACAATCTCCATAGCTAAAATATTTAAAAGTAATACCAGTTTTGGCGGTTCAACTAGTTATTTAGGCGTACAAAATACTAATACAAATTCCAAATGTTAGTCGTGACCGAAATTAACGTCGTGTTACTTGTAAAACAAAGTATTAATAAAGGATTGGAATCAGTTATATAACCGATGGCAACTAGGCTCGGTTTATATAAATTGGGCTCAGAAAGCCCTTAAAATGATCCACCCAGTCTATTATTACTCTTAGCCCGTTCACGAATTATTTTATCTCAACATAAAGTCCATTGCAATATGCAAATTGTCACATCCAAAATTTTGGCACTTCAAAAATTTTCCTTGGACGTTAAGCATTTGAATGCTGTATAGATTGAAGTATTTATGTTTTCTTTAAAAAAAATACTACGTAGGAGCAACAAGTATAAGCATTTAACATATAAAATAAATGAAAGAACCGTTGCCGTGAAGAATATGAGCCCGCCGCCTCATAAAGATGGAATGGGCAGTAGTCATATAGAATGTGTTATCACCTAACTCTTAAGGTAAAGATGAGGGTGAATTCTCTGCATTGATTTTGCCAGGATATAATCTAAGATCATGTGCATTGCGGTCTCTTAAGGGGTTCTATTACATTTGTAAACCTGAGTTCTGGTGAAGAAGATGAAGATGAGAGAGAGAGAGAGTGACGATGAGAGTTTGTTAGAAAACAGTAAGAAGGTGTTATTCAATAAATGATTTAAAATCAATTATAATTGTTTTGTAATCCACCAAATTTTAAAATTCTAATAGAGTTTAAGTGGGTGAATTCTAAAATCTCTGCAATATACCTTGGATTTTGATTCCAACAATTTACTCTTGAGACTCCACAGAAGAGGATTTGAAATCATTATAAAATACAATGAATTTTAAAATCTTTTAAAGTTGAATATCGCCGGATTTTAAAAACTGATTTTCAATCATTCATTGAATAACACCATATTTTAAATATGAATTATAAGTATCATATCCAATAACACTAGATTTCAATATATATTTTAGAATCATCACGTGAATAACAGTGAATTGTGGTTAGATTTTAACTCCATTAAAATCCATTATTGAATAACACCCCCTAAAGTTTTCTAAAATGAATTTCTTCTTCTTATTCATTATCTAAACCATACATTATATATATATATATATATATACCCATAGTATAAACTGGTTCACATAACAAACCGGTTCGGTTTAATATTCACTATACTCAATACTCCCCCCCCCTCAAGATGGAAGGAACAAAGAGTGAAGTCCCATCTTGGCAGTAAGAAGCTTGAACAAACCAGGTTGAACAGCTTTAGTAAAAACATCTGCAAGTTGATTCTCAGACTTCTCATACAATGTCTTAAGAAAACCATATTGTAATCTCTCCCTGACCACATGGCAATCATTCTCAATATGTTTGGTCCTTTCGTGGAAAACAGGGTTAGAGGCAATGTGTAAAGCAGACTGATTGTCACAGAAAAGGTTAGCAGGTGAGGTCGGAGAACAATGCAGATCAACTAACAATGATGTTAACCATATTAATTCGCAAGTACCATCAGCCATAGACCTGTACTCTGCCTCAGAACTGCTGCGAGAAACAATTTTCTGTTTCTGGGAGCGCCAAGACACAAGAGAATCTCCTAAAAACATGCAGTAACCAGTGATAGATCTTCTTGTGTCTGAGCAATCAGCCCAATCAGCATCAAAAAAGGCAGTTAAACGTAGCTGAGAGGAAGAAGAATAGAAAAGTCCTTGGCCTGGATCATTCTTAAGATATCTAAGAACTCTTGTAGCAGCTTGGAGATGATTCTGACAAGGAGCAGCCATGAATTGGCTAAGTTTATGAACTGCATAGGTGATGTCTGGTCTAGTATGAGTAAGATAAAGTAACCGACCAACAAGCCTTCTGTAAAGAGAAGCATCAAGAAGCTTAGCACTATCATTATCAGACAACTTGAGGGTTGGATCCATAAGAACTGAAACAGGTTTGCAGCCTAATAAACCAGCATCCTCTAGCAGTTCCAATGCATATTTGCGTTGATTGATAGAAATCCCCTCACTAGTTCTAGCAATCTCAAACCCCAAAAAATATCTTGCAGGACCAAGATCTCTAAGCTTAAAAAACGAGTGTAACATGGTCTTGAATCCAATGACAGCCTCGTCACTATTACCCACCACTAATATGTCATCCACATAAACCAGAACAGCCAGGAACACAGGTTTAGCATACTTCACAAACAAAGAATGATCTGAATGTGCCTGAATAAATCCATCTTGTAAAATAACATTTGACAACTTCTGGTTCCATTGGCGAGAAGCTTGCTTCAAACCATATAAAGATTTATGAAGTTTACACACTGAATTAGGAGAATATGATTTGCCTGTGATCTGAGAATATCCATGAGGCATAACCATATAAAACTCTTCATCCAAATCACCATTCAAGAATGCATTACTAATATCAAGCTGAGTGATAGACCAATTCTTTATGGCAGCAACACCTAAAAGCATTCTGAAAGTACCAAGCTTTGCTACAGGGGAGAATGTGTCAATATAATCCAGACCCTCCAACTGAGTATATCCTTTGGCAACTAACCTAGCTTTATAGCGTTCTATACTCCCATCTGGATTATATTTGATAGTGTAAACCCACTTACAACCTACAAGATGTTTTCCTTGAGGAAGCTCACAAACAGACCAGGTACCAGTATCTTCTAGAGAACTCATTTCAGATTTCATAGCATCTTTGAACTCATCAGACAGAACAACTTCTTTAAAAGTCTTAGGTAATGATTGAGTGGTGATGGAAAGAAGAAAATGTTTATAAGATGGTTCAAGATTGTCATAAGAAAGAAAAGCTGAAATGGGATAAGAGGTTGTATATGTTGGATGAGCTGGGAAATCTGGTATTTGATTTAAGAGGTAACAATGGTATTGATCAAGATAAGTTGGAGCCTTTGTCTGTCTCTTTGATCTAAGAGGTTGTAAAGAAGTAGAAGCAGAACTAGATGAAGAGGGTAAAACTGGAGAATCAGAAGAATCTGATGAGAAAGATGGTGTAGACTGTGTTGGAGGTGGATCTGGTAATGATATAGAAAGATCATCATATTGAGAAGAAAGATTATTTGAATCAAGCATCTCAGGATTAGCATCAAAGGAGGCTGGAAACAAAGAAGATGGTACAGGTAAAGGCAAAACTTGTTGATCAAAAATATCTGGAACAGGGGATTTAGTAGAAAATGGGAAGATTGTCTCATGAAAGACAACATTGCGAGTGATAGAAATTTTATTTGTAGAAAGATCTAACACTTTATATCCTTTGTAACCCTGAGGATACCCAAGAAAAACACATTTTATAGCTCTAGGAGAAAATTTATGACGATCTTTAAGTAAAGTGGAAGAGAAACATAGACAACCAAAGACCTTAAGATGACTGTAACTTGGTGACTTAAGAGTAAGAAGTTCATAAGGAGACTTATTATGAAGTAATGGGGATGGAGTTCTATTGATAAAACATACAGAAGTTTGAATACACTCTCCCCAATACTGAAGTGGAACATTGGATTGAAAAAGAAGAGCCCTGGCTAAATTAATGTGTTGGTGCTTCCTCTCCACAACAGAATTTTGTTGTGGAGTATAAACACAAGAAAAGTAATGCATAATGCCTTTACTTTTGAGAAGTGAATTAAATTGAAGCTCAGGGGCATTGTCTGTTCGTATAGCTTTGACTTTCTTTTGATATTGAGTCTCAATATATTGTAAGAACTCAGGGAAAACAATAGAAACTGAACTCTTATTAGGCAGAAGATACACCCAAGTTACTCTAGTACAGTCATCTACTATTGTTAAGAAGTACTTATACCCTTTAGGAGTAGGTACTTGGAAAGGTCCCCAAAAATCTAAATGAATCAAATCAAAAGAAGAATTGGAGATATTATTGGAAGTTAAGAAGGGAAGTCTTTTCTGTTTAGCCAAAGGACAAACTTTACAAGGAAAATCACGAGACAGTTTCCCAAAATCTAAAACTTTAGAAAGTATTTGAATCTTTTGCGGAGAAGGATGACCAAACCTTTGATGCCATATCTCTGAAGAAACTTGAAAAACAGATTGAATAATATTTGAGGTGGAAGAAAGAGCATGACCAGGAGACTCCAAAATATAAAGGTTCTTTTGTAAACTACTCTTCCCAATCATGAAGTCCTGAGTATGCTCCTGGGGAATAAAAGGATTATAAGGAAAAATGTAGCAAGAGGTAGAAGAAAACAGAACAGAGATCGTGTTGTTTTTAGTAAGTGCATTAATACTCAAGAGATTGCACTTGAAATTAGGCACATAAAGCACAGATTTAAGAAGGAGATGATCTGACAACATTATTGTGCCAGATATAGTGACCTCAATGTGAGTGTCATCAAGAAGGGTAATTGAAGTATTTGATATAGGCTCAGTGTTTAGGAAAAGACTCAGATCAAAGGAGACATGACAACTTGCTCCAATATCTATAATCCAGGCATTTTCAGAAAAAGAATTAGAAATAGTACCAGGTGGTGGTTGAGGTAGAGGCTGGAGATGAGGCTGAGGTTGAGATTTAGATGTTGTTCCATCTGCAAGAGTTATTGTACTGCCTGAAATCTGAGCAATGTTGTTGTGTGCAGGTGATTTTGCTGTCACAACACTTAGAAATTGTTGAACCTGTTCTGATGTGATATTTCCCAAATATGCCCCTTGTTGATCATGCATGGAGATACCCCCTGAACTCTGGATAACAACATTGGCCACATTATCTTTATTCTGATTCCAGGATTGTTGTGGCTTCATTCCAGAATTATTTGTCTTGAAAGGAGGTCCTTGAGTTCTATATCCTTGTGGAAAACCATGCAGTTTATAACACTTGTTGATTGTGTGTCCTAATTTCCCACAATGAGAACATAACGGACGTTTCTGAGATTTGTTATATCCATTTGTATGAGCTGCATTGACTGGTTCCACATTAGATGGTAATTGTGAAGCTTGGAATACTGCAGTTCCAAGAGACGACCCTCCTTTCATAGATCTTTGTCTCTCTTCTTGAGACACTAAATTGAAGACTCTTGATAATGATGGTTTTGGTTCCATCATAAGAATCTGACCTCTAGTTGCAGTATAAGAATCATTAAGCCCCATAAGAAACTTCAATACTCGATCTTGTTCATTTCTATTAGCCAACTTCTTGAGATTGATACAGTCATTTCTACCACAACAACAAACATGAGGACTTTTATGATTCTTCAATTCTTCCCAAAGCTGTTTACGACAGGTATATTATTCACTAACAGACATTGTCCCTTGTGTCTCTGAGAAAATCTGTTGTTTGATTTCAGCAGTTCTTGGTCCATCACTTTGTTTAAACTGATCATGAATGTCGAGCCACATTTGTCTCGCAGTATCAAGATACATAATGCTCTTTGCAATCGATTTATCCACAACATTCACAATCCATGTACATACTATATTATTACACCTAGACCAAGATCCAAAATCTGGATGCATTTCTTCTAGTTCAGGATAGGTTCCATTAACAAACACAGCTTTATATCTAGCTCCTAGAGCCATCAACATAGATCTACGCCATGAATTGAAATTTCCTAAGCCAATAAGTTTCTCAGAGACTAAGGATATACCCGCATGATCGGCACTGTGAACATACATCAGATTTGAGTTCGGATCTGACAAGGAAGGTATTGTTCCAGATCGATCTGCTATCGGAGAATCTCGAACTTATTCTGACATTGGAGGAATCAACATCGAAGAATTTGATCGAGTAACAACATTAACATACGAAACAGGCATTGGATGTGGCAGAATGAACACAATCAAAAGGTCAAAAAAAGATAAAAGATGATTCAGAAAAGCGATTTCACGAATCGAAAATAGTGAATCGCTAAAGATGAATATCGAAGATGAAAACCACATATTCAAACTTCCGATGATTGAGAAACCTTAAATCTGAGCTCAAAATCGAAAGAGATGATAAAATTGCTTTGATACCATATTACATTTGTGAATCTGAGTTCTGGTGAAGAAGATGAAGATGAGAGAGAGAGAGAGAGTGTGACGATGAGAGTTTGTTAGAAAACAGTAAAGTTTCCTAAAATGAATTTCTTCTTCCTATTCATTATCTAAACCATACATTATATATATATACCCATAGTATAAACCGGTTCACATAACAAACCGGTTCGGTTTAATATTCACTATACTCAATAGGTTCTTACCCCATTTTTTAATTAAAAAAAAAAGAAATTGTAAGAGTCGATCTTTACAACTCTTACGTAAGGATCGACTCTTACATGAGTCTCTTCCCCTTTTTTTTATCAGAACTATTTCATTTTTGGATCAATTCCGGTTCAGTTTTTTTCGGGTTTTTTTTTTTGTTTTTCAATTTTTTTGGTTTTTTTATGATTTTTCAGGTTCCGAATCCGTTTCGGATCCGTTTAAAATTTCAAGAACCGATCAGGATCTGAGAGGATCCGATCCGAACCGATCCAAAAATTCATCGGATCCGAAACAGATCCTAAATAGAAGGATCTTCGGATACGAGATCCGAATAATCCGAACCGGAACCGATCCGAGGATCTGAATGTCCAGACCTATTTTAAAATTTGGTTAATTACAAAAATATAAATAAAATTTTAAAATAATAGTAAAAAAAAAAGCTAAAAACCATTAGGTGTTCTTAACATTTTTTATTAATTTAAAATTAGCTAAGAATCCCTAAAAGCGTTGTTTATGCTCTAAGGAAATTGGCGTATGAATTGTATAACAAAATACAAGAGAATTTATTTGATAAATTGGCTGAAGTTGTTCATTCGTGTTTATTTTCCCTCTTCGTTGAAAGGGAGAAAATAATACGATGTTTTCAGATCGGATGTGAAACTCTTAAAAGAACTTGTTTAATTTGAATGTTCTTCACAACATCTCAAAACATGAGCTAAAGGTGTACACAAAACATGGCTTTAGGCCATGATTATCCAAAGATCCTTAGTAGAGTTTCTTTAAAAAGAAATTAATATAATATTAAGAAGGGTTCTTAAATCTTCAGACCCCTCATAAAAGTTTTTAAAAGTCCCTCTTTTAGAGCATCTTTAACCCTAGACTCCATTTGAGTTTCTTAATGATTTTTTTAATAATAAAAGTTAGTTAAGAAACTTAGTTAAGAAACCCATAGATTTTGTGCTCCATTGGGAGTTTTTTAATTAAGGGTTCTTAAAAAAGATATTGAACATTTTTTATTAAACAGATTCGAAACAGATCCGAAACCCGAAAAATCATAAAGAACCAAAAAAAAACCGAAAAACAAAAAAAAAACCGATAAAACCGAACCGGAACCGATACGAAAATGAAGTAGTTTTGACAAAAAAAACCTGGGCATTCAGATCCTCAGATCGGTTCTTGAAATTTTAAACGAATCTAAAACTCGGAATATCATAAAAAACCAAAAATGAAACGAATCCGAAACCCGAAACGGATCTTCGGATCCTTCTATTTATGATCCGTTTCGGAACGGGATATTTTAAACGGATCCGAAACCCGAAAAATCATAAACGGATCTGAAACGGATCCAAAAACCGAAAAACAAAAAAAAACCGAAAAAACCGAACCGAAACCGCTCCGAAAATGAAGTTGTTCTGACCCTGAAAAAAAGGTAAGATCCTGTGTAAGAGCCGGTTCTTAATTAAGAGATTTAAGAACCGGCTCTTACGTATTTCTTTTTTTTAATTAAAAAAATGGGTAATAAACGCGGTAAAAAACCGCGTTAAAGATGCTCTTAGAAACTTTTATGAGGGGTTCTTAAGTTTTTAAGAACCCCCTTAGAGCATCTTTAACCCTAGAACCCCATTTGGATTTCTTAATGAATTTTTTAATAATAAAAGTTAGTTACTTAGTTAAGAAATCCATAGATTTTGTGCTCCATTGGGAGTTCCTTAATTAAGGGTGCTTAAAAAAATATTGAACATTTTTTTATTAAACAGATCCGAAACCCGAAAAATCATAAAGAACCAAAAAAGAAACCGAAAAACAAAAAGAAACCCGAAAAAACCGAACAGGTGCCAGTCCGAAAATGAAGTAGTTTTGACAAAAAAAACCTGGGTATTCGGATCCTCGGATCGGTTCTTGAAATTTTAAACGGATCCGAAATGGATCTAAAACCCGGAAAATCATTAAAAAACTGAAAAAGAAACGAATTTGAAACCCGAAATGGATCTTCAGATCCTTCTATTTATGATCTGTTTCAGATCCGATGAATTTTTTGATCGGTTCGGATCGAGATATTTTAATCGGATCCGAAACCCGAAAAATCTTAAAAGAATATGAAACGGATCCAAAAACCGAAAAACAAAAAGAAACCAAAAAATCGAACCGAAATCGATCCGAAAATGAAGTTGTTTTGACCCCAAAAAAAGGTAAGAACTTGTGTAAGAGCCGGTTTTTAATTAAGAGATTTAAGAACCGGCTCTTACGTATTTTTTTTAAAAATTTCAAAAATGGCTAAGAAACGCGGTAAGAAACCGCGTTAAAGATGCTCTTAATATTTTATTAACATTTTTTTAAGAAACTCTATTAAGGACTCTTGGATAATCATGCCCTAAAGACACAAATCTTGGGGTTCTTAGCTAATTTTAAATTAATAAAATAAGTATAAGAATCCCTAATGGGTTCTTTGCATTTTTTGCTATTATTGCAAGAACCCCAAATGGGGTTCTTAAAAATCGATTCTTGAAATTTTAAACGGATCCGAAACCCGAAAAATCATAAAAATCCAAAAAAGAAACTGAAAAAAGAAAAAAACCCCAAAAAACCGAACTGGAACCGATCCGAAAATGAAGTAGTTTTGACCCAAAAAAACTTGGGCATTCGGATCCTCGGACCCGTTCTTAAAATTTTAAACGGATCCGAAACGGATTCGAAACCTGAAGAACATAAAAAAACCAATAATAAAACCGAAAAAACCGAGCCGAAACATATCCGAAAATGAAATAGAAGACACGAAAAAAGGCCTAAGAACCTGCTAAAAGTCGATCCTTAATTAAAACCCCTAAAGATCGGCTCTTGGCAATTCTTTTTTTTTAATTAAAAAAATGCTTAAGAAACCCCTTAAAAGCTTCGAGTAAACATACTCTAATGTTCAATATGTAATATGAGATATTCGTGTAATAGAGACGGTCCGCAGATGAAGAAATGGAACAAGAAAGAGAAAGGTGGAAAGATATCAGAGACTAGGTGAGATGGAAGCGTGAACAGCTATGGTATTTCCATTGTAGAGTATACTTACTAAGTTACTAGTGAATCCTTCACATTATTTAGAAATGGACTTAACTGTTTTCATAGTTATAATATCTTTGGTGAAAAAAAAGTTATAATATCTTTGAATTTTGGGCAACATAATAACCATCTATCTGCTAATATATTGAAAAAGCAAGCTGGAGATGTGGTGTACATATTCTAACTTGAAAGAGACAGTTTCAAAATTGAAATGTCTCTCAGCATTCTTTAGCTAGCTTACATTTTCAACGATATATCTTTTCCTACTTTATGGTTAATTTATACTTTTAAGATACCAATTAGCGGTTGTGGACACGGAAATTTGTAGACTCTCCATTGAAGGCGGAAGGCTTGGCTCTACTAGCGGCTGTGGACAAGGCGTTGGAGCTCGGATTCGAAAAAGTGAAGTTTGAATCGGATTCAGAGAGCCTAATCAAAGCGTTTAATCACTAATGTAACTTTTCTGAATTTGTAAAATCAACGAAAGCTTTGAATGTGTTATCCTTTATTATCAATGACGTGATGTAGTTATACAATGTTCTGTAAACAATATGTGCTACAAATATGGAACAACTATTGAGAGATTCAAAGAAGTAGTTGAGAGGTTGTTGCTAGATTGACTCGGTGAAAGCCGTAACAAGAATATCCAATACCCCCCCCCCTCAAGTGGGAGTATGCAAGTCTTGTATACCCAACTTGTCCGTAAAATTGGTGTAATGAGATCGACCGAGAGGCTTGGTTAGAATATCCGTGAGTTGTTGAGTGGTTGAAACATGTGATGCTTTGATGTTACCACGGACGATTTCGTCTCGGACAAAATGACAATCTTTTTCTATATGTTTTGTGCGCTCGTGGAAGACCGGATTGGTTGCAATGTATATAACACTTTTACTATCACACTTAACCGTCATAGGATCAGTGTGGTCAACACCCAGAGAGTGTAGCATCTGTTTAATCCATATTAATTCTTGAGCAAGTGCCGAGAGGGACCTGTACTCGGCTTCGGCCGAAGAGTGACTGACGGTTCGTTGTTTGGTGGTTTTCCACAACACTGGCGAGGAACCGAGCTGGACGAAGTAACCCGTGATGGACCGACGTGTTAGAGGGCAACTGGCCCAGTTGGAGTCGCACCAACCAGTGACATGGAACGTGTCATCGGAACGTAACAAGATGCCTTGACCGGGATTTTGTTTCAAATATCGAACAACCCGTAATGCCGCGTGCCAGTGATCTTCTCGCGGCGTCTGCATAAACTGCGAAAACATGTGAGCACTAAAAGTCAAATCAGGTCTTGTGACGGCAAGGTATATGAGACGGCCGTTTAATCGTCGATATGGTTGGGCATTCTTCAACTCTGGCGATTTAGACAGAGCTAAATTGTGGTTTTGTTCGAGAGGAAACGAAACCGGTTTAGCTCTGAGGAGTCCCGTCTCGGCGATAATCTCAAGCGCATATTTGCGTTGACTTAAATAAATTCCAGTTGCGTTGCGAGCCACTTCGAGTCCAAGAAAGTATTTCAGCGTGCCCAAATCCTTCATATGAAAACAAGATGATAAATAATCCTTGAATTGTTGTACCTTAGCCGGAGAGTTGTCCGTAATGATTAAGTCGTCAACGTAGACAAGAACGTGAATGAAGGTTCCGTCGCGGTTAAACGTAAACAATGAGTGATCTAAGAAGTTTTGAACAAAACCATAATCTGTCATGGCTATTCGTAGCTTCGCATACCAACACCGCGGAGCTTGTTTAAGACCATATAAGGATTTCCGGAGCTTTAGTACCTTTGTTCGATCTCCGATGTCAAGACCTTGGGGTATCTTCATATAAACCTCTTCGTGTAAGTCACCATGAAGAAAAGTGTTGTGGACATCCATTTGATGGATATCCCAATTATGCTTTGCAGCCACACTGAGAAACAATCGAACAGTGCCCATTTTGGCGACAGGTGCGAAAGTCTCACCATAATCTTCGCCTTCGATTTGTTTGTTTCCGAGAATGACAAGTCGAGCTTTGTATCTTTCGATGGAGCCATCACTGTTAAATTTAACCTTGTAGACCCATTGAAAACCAATGGCCTTTTTTCCCTTCGGTAAATCCGCAACAACCCATGTCTCATTGTCTTTTAAAGCTCCATGCTCATCCTCCATGGCTTGTCGCCATCGATCATCCAAAACGGCTGCACGATATGTTCGTGGCTCATTAACAGAGTGAATCACGACCAAGAATGCTTGGTGTTTCGGAGAGAAACGTTGATTTGTGACGAAGTTACTGATCGGATACTCAACGTTGTTTGCCGCATCGGGAGAATTGAGAGGACAACTTTCGGCAGAGTTGATGACGAATTCTTTGAGGGTTACTGCCGGAGTTTTGCGACGGTGGCCACGACCCAATTGTTCAACCAAAGGTGGTAGCGCAGAGTCGCCGACGGGAATGGATTCATTGACCACAGCTTGTGGCGTAGAAGATGAAGACGTGTTATTTGTTTCAGAGTGGGCTTGATTATAATGTTGATGGGCCGAAGATGATGGAGCATTAGTGGGCCCTGGAGAATGGTTTTGTGGTCCAATAATGGTATGATCTTGATGATTTGAAACAATAAAACGACCAGTGAGTGGTTCATCATTAATGAGGTGGTAAGACGTGTTCGGTGACCATGCTGATGGATCGACGATGCTGGAGGGCGACGATGTGTGGTGATGCGCAAACGGAAATTCCGTTTCAGTGAAGACAACATCTCGAGAGACAAAAAAATGCGTTTTTCGAGATCATATAAACGCCAACCCTTTTTGCCGTGTGGATAGCCCATAAATACGCAGCGTCGACTATGCTCGGCGAATTTGTCTCCTCGGTGACTTTGATCATGAGTATAACAAAGGCTGCCGAAGACCCGAATGTGTTCATATTGTGGTGCGACATAGTTGAGCTTTTCATAAGGAGTAAGACCACTTAAAACAGCACTTGGAGTTCGGTTAATTAAGTACCCAGCTGTTAAAACGCAATCGCCCCAAAACTCGATCGGAAGATTAGCTTGAAAGCGAAGCGCACGGGCGATGTTGAGAATGTGGTTGTGCTTGCGTTCAACGCGACCGTTTTGTTATGGCGTGCCTACACAAGATGTTTCATGGAGGATTCCGTGTTGACGAAAGTAACTAGCAAGGCAGATGAATTCGGAGTCGTTATCAGAGCAGACAGTTTTGACTTGTTGGTTGTATTGTCGTGTAGTCATGTTGATGAATTCTTGTAATCTTTTAGGTGCGTCTGTTTTCGTATTTAAGAGAAAAATCCAAACACCTCTTGAGTAATCATCCACGATAGTTAAGAAATAACGAGCACCGGTATGTGTGGCGGTTCGATAAGGACCCCATAAGTCACAATGTATCAACTCAAAGATCATCGTAGTTTTATTTTGACTAAGAGGAAAGGTACATCTAGTTTGCTTGGCGCGGAGACACACGTCACAAGCTTTATTCGAAATTGAAGAAGACAACGAAATTGACAAATCTTTTATTGAGCCAATCGCTTTTGCAGAAGGATGACCCATGCGTTTATGCCACAACTCATACAACACCTCAGAATTTGTTGTAACAGAAGCCGCAATTACCGTTCCGCGGAAGTGAAACGTTCCGCCAACCCGTTTACCCACTCCAGTCACCATCTTGGAAATTCGGTCATGAACAACAAGATACTTATCAGCTAATTGTACCACACATCGATTTTCATCCATTAGTTGGCCCAAAGATATTAAATCAGACTTCATTTCGGGAACATAAAAAACTGATTTGAGAATCAAACCAGGACCGAGATGAACCGTGCCCTCTTTGGTTGAGATTCGTTCTCTACCATCAACCAAAACAACTAAGACAGGGGGCATATCGCGAACATCCGAGAGAATTGAGATATCTCCGGTTAAGTGGTGCGATGCACCGGTGTCAAGTATCCAAAAAGATGGTGAAATCTTACCAGTGACGGTGTCAGGAACATGATCTACTTTGTCCGCATTTAAAAGACGAGCAATGGCTTTCCATTAGTCATCAGTGATGCCAGCGACGCCGTCACGGTGGGTGATGACGTTATTGGCTTGTTCCATAAACGGCGGAGTAGAAACATCAACAGCATTGGCGTAGGAGATGTTGTTACGACCACGTCCTACACCCGAGGAAGAAGCACCACCACGATTACGAGTGCTCTGTGTGCGGCTACGGGACGGTCTCCCCACCATTCCGGGTACCCGATGACAGCGAAGCAATGGTCGGAAGTGTGTCCAGGTCGATTGCAATGACGGCAGATGGTTACTTTGTCAAGTTGTTGCAGTCGAGGTTTAACATTAGCGGAAAAGGCAGAGACTTCGTTTTCGTTGACCATAGATGAAGAGATTTTCATATCCTCCTCTTGTCGAACAATGTTATAGACTTCTTCCATGGGTTGTATAGGCATTCTGGAGACGAGACTTGAGCGGACAGTGCGGAAAGTATCATCAAGATCGAAGAGGAATTGATGTACACGGTCTTCTTCGCGATCATTTTCTTGTTGAGTGCCCAAATCACACTCACATTTGCCACATTTACAAGTCCTTAAGGGTCGATAACTAGCCATACTATCCCATATTCGGTTGAGTTTGCCGTAGTAGGCTTCTATCGCTAAGCCACGTTGCTTGCAACACGCAAGCTCCGCTTTGATTTGTTGTATTCGTGGACCATTCATGATGGAGAAACGGCGTTTCAAGTAGTCCCATAGATCCTGCGCAATGTCTCGGTGTGAGATGCTTGAGCGAAGGACCGGTTCAATGGTCATTTTCATCCATGAGACAAGAAGAGCTTGGATAGTTCACCAATCTTCAATGTCCCTTGAGTTTTCAGCAGGTCGAGGTATTGATCCGTCGAGAAATCCAAATTTTTTTCGAGAACAGAGAGCGGTTTTCATACCACAAGCCCATTCGTCGTAGTTGGATCCGCTGAGAAGCGGGTGTGAGATTACGGCGCCGGGATTGTCGGCTGCAGTAAGATCGTAGGGAGAAATGGTTCGGCGTAGTTCGGTAATCGGGGTAGCCGCAATAGGCGTCGGGGTCGGGTTGCTCTCGTGAGACATGATCGGAGTTTGTGTTTTAAAAAAAAAAAATTTATCGTGCTCTTGATACCATGTAAAATCAACGAAAGTTTTGAATGTGTTATCCTTTATTATCAATAACGTGATGCACTTATACAATGTTCTGTAAACAATATGTGCTACAAATATGGAACAACTATTGAGAGATTCAAAGAAGTAGTTGAGAGGTTGTTGCTACGATTGACTCGGTGAAAGCCGTAACAAGAATATCCAATAGAATTGTATGCCATTGTGGCGGATATCGCAGCTTGTTCTGCTTCCTTTACGGAAGTTTCTTTTACGGCTATTCCTCGTAGTGGCAACGAGGTACCAGATAAGTTTGCTAAGCATACACTTAGCTCCTTTGTAAGAGACATCATTTAAGTTGATTGAATGAAAATCTACCAGTTGAACAAAAAATAAGATACCAATTAGCTAGCTTTAGATAATACTAAGTGATATCATACAAATTTAATTTTGTTTTGACATTGTGTAACATTATACGAATTAATGGACACGACATTAAGACTGGCGATTGAACTCTTTGTGGAGTTCACAAACTTAGAAAGGAAAAAACATGTTCATAATATGAACACGTGTCAAACAAATAAGCAATAAAATACAGGTAGATCCAACAGAGATGGACCATTGGGATTGTGACTAGAAACCAAAGGACTTGTTTCAGTGCGTCTCGTGAATCTTTTCTTCCCCAATTCCTGATACTTATTTTGCCTTTTTCTGATTTCCTTATCTTTCCCTATCCTTAGTAAATACTACGACGACACTTTGACATTTTAATATTACTTCATATTTACTAAAATGCAGTAGCACAAAAATTTTATCATTTTTCTCTTTTGTCATATTGCATAGAAAAGGTGGTAATTATTGAAACAAATATTATTTCAAAAAACACAGAAGAAGCAATATAACAAAACTCGGTTTTATCAAGGGTTAATTAATGATTCTATCCCAGGAAGTCAGGGATCAATTTTCCGAAGATGCGCAATTTATTACAGATTAATGGAAGCATGCTTATAGGAAGTCTTCAGCATTGTGCAAGCGAAGACCGTTCATTTGTCCGGTGAAATATTGTCTTTGTAGTTGTTGCTCAAAAATTTGTAATAGCAGTAATAATAATTCAGACGATTAAAAAAAAACAACACCAAAAACAACCAATGAACATGGACACAAATAAATGATGAGAATTTACTTATTAGAGCATAAAACTTTTCATGATAATTTTTTTTGCATATATTGCAAACATACCCCTTGAGCGTTTTTTAACAATTTTTCTTTCCGGTAAAATTTTTTTAATAGATGGTTATCATTCAGAATCTTCAAAATTGTATTACCAATTAAATTGCATTATTGATATATTTTAAACGAAATCGCCAGTACTCGTAGACACAACGATCGATGCAACTACTCTCACCCATATTTAACTCAGCTTCCTTGTACCTAAGAATCATATTGATTTTAGAACAAACAATCTTAAAGAGGCTCAAAATATCGACAAGTTCGTAAGAAACTAAAATAACCAAAATGCTCTCAGACACTACTTCCAAGGTGGTTCCGAGGAAAGAGGTTTGTCTTCCCCTGGTTTTCTCCTAACTGGTTTATTACCATTACGGGTAATGGAGTTTTCCAAATTTTACCTGTTTCAACCCAATTACCTAGTTTTATTCCTATTTTGGTAAACTTTCAAAATCCAAAACAACTCCCAAAATCACTTCCTCATCTTAATCTAATTGTTTCTCCATGGTTTCCACAACGTCCATGCCCATCTTCAGGCCAGCCTTCGCGAGCAGTCTTGAGCTTCTGGTTCCGTGCTCCAACATTGTTACTCTATTCTGCAAGTTTTTATTCAAGTTTTCTCTCAAGCTTTTGGAGTTTTCTCTTCTGGTTACTATGGCATCTCGACAGAGATCAAGACACGTTCCAAGCTGGCGGAGACCAAGCCTACCACGACCTCAAGAGAAAGATAAGGAGCGACCAGGTATCTCGACAACCTCTAACCAAGGACCTGTAGAAGAAGAAGAGGAGATAGCTAACATCCAGAATTTTGATTTCTCTGATCGAATGGAGAAATTCAAGCTCTCCTTGGTAGGAAGACTGTTTCATGAGGGGAGAAACACGAATGCTTTGATTGCTCTCATGCCAAGTGAAAAGATTTGAGATGTTGAAGGGAGAGTACGAGGCCTTAACCTGGGTAGGGGGTGTTTTCAGTTTGATTTTGACACAGAGGAGGATCTTCACAAGGTTTTGCGTCGTCGACCGTATCACTTTAACATGTGGTCTTTCTCTCTTGAGAGATGGAAGCCAGCTGCGGGTGAGGAGTATCCAAACTCATTACTTTCGGGATAAACGTCACTGGAGTTCCCATTCTTTTCTGGAAGGAACAAACCTTCAAGGATCTTGGAGGATCGCTCGGGCACTTCGTCACTGCGGATGCATACCGTTCAAGGATGCAGGTTACAATTGATGTAATAAAGCCCCTGAAATTTAAAGCAAATGCAAGATTCCAAACTGATGAGATTTTTTCTGTGGAATACTCTCACGAAAGACTACATAGATATTGTTTTTCTTGTCGTCTAATCTCTCATGATGAGAACATCTGTCTTAATCTATCGGAGGAGCAAAAGAAAATCAACAAAGTTGAAAGGAAACTATAAGTAGAGAAAGAAGCTTTACTTGAAAAACAGTTAGCCCTTGACTGTTCACCAACTAGGATATCTAAGAAGCTAAGAGTGATGGAAGAATCAGCTGTGGCACCAGTTCATTCTCGTCAAGCTAGGAGCTTTGTAAAATGGCATGTTCAACGTAATTTATATCAAGAAGATGACTACAAGAAAGACATTGATGAACGAACCTCAGTTTGGCAGAGGATTCAGGATGCTCTTACAGCCAATTCATCCTGATCTCGCAAGCTACGTTATCACTCCTCCTTTGGTATGCGTAAGAGAGGGTCGGAACATTCTCGAAGCTCCAGCTATTGGCGACCATGAGAAGATAACACGAGGAATGCACACAAAGCTCAATCTGGCTATAGACATGTCGGCAATGAAAGGAGAACTTCACCTGTGAACCGACGAGAACAACGACCTCCTCCTATGAGCAACCTTAGAGTGGATCATGGGAGACCTTCAAGACGAGAAAGAGACAAAATCACTCAAATTTCTCAGCACGATTCTCGTGCTCGTCAGCACTCGGCACTAGACAAGGGCAAAGCCATCGCTGTCGACCCGAACTCAGTTAGCAAGTAGTATGAAGCAATGGAATCTGGATCGGGCACAACCCACCATTACCTTTCTGATGCACGTGGAGCGGCGGCTACTGCACCTGTTATGCCAGCGTCTCCCAAGAATGGGTGTGAGGTAGTTAAGCCACTGATTTCGAAGCCCTTATTAAGAGCATTAATACCCGATAATTGGGAAGATCTTGTGGAGGATGGGGATCGGGAGAAGATGCAGGAGGCACACAAGGAGAAAGACCAGGAGATGATGACGGCTAAGGAGCTGGCGCAGGAACTTCGAAGGTTGGAAGTGGATTTCGATGATGATGATATTCTGGGGGAAGATCTTTTGATTCAAGAGGCTCCTTAAGTCAGTTTGGAGCAGATAGTGTCAGATTTCATCAAACCTCCAAGTCGTGGAAAAGCCTCACCAATTTCCTCGCCGTCTCCAACCAGCCGCAAGCAAACATCATCGTCACAATTCCGTCAAGGCAAGGAGAGAGACGACGTTTCTCAGATCATTGCTGTTAGGGGAGAAGTTGTGGGCCAGTCTAAGATGTTTAAGGCCTAAGTGATGAAAGTATCTGTTGAAGGGCCTGATCATCTTAGCATGCCCCCAATACAATCAAAAAAGGCCTAGAAAAGTTCGAAGATTACTTTAGGAGCAGCCTCCAAAAAGATGAAGAATATAAGTGGAAGATTTTCTCCAAAACATGTTCAGAGTGTACGTCGGGAAGTCAAAAGGAGAAGACCAAGAAGAAACTCTTGTTCCCTCGTAGTGAGGTGGGTTCGGTTATCAAAAATAAATCTTTTGTTTCATGTGAAGGTTTGATGGGGATCTAGAACCCATCCAACCTTCTCGAATGAGAATCTTTGCGTGGAATTGCCAAGGGGTGGATGCTAAAACTACTACTTGCCGACTGGAAGATATGTGCAAGTTATACTCTCCAGGTTTCTTACTTCTTTCGAAAACAAAAAATTATCGCTTTTTTTTGCAAGATCGTCAGGTCTCTTTAGGATTTGATAGTCTTATCACTGTTGATCCCGTCGGTACTAGCGGAGGCCATGCGCTATTTTATTCTAAGGATTATCCTGTTAAATATTTATGTATTAATGATTTTTTATTGGATATTGAGACAATTATCGATGGTAATCGAGTTTTTTTTATATCTTTTATGTATGGAGATCCGGTTGTTAAATGCCGATAAATAGTTTGGGAAAGATTAACTCGTATTGCCACTGATAGAGTTGGAGCATGGTATATTATTGGAGATTTCAATGAGATCACAAGCAACCATGAAAAGTGTGGTGGCAAACGAAGATCAGAGGCAACATTTCTCCCCTTCCGAGCAATGATTCATTGTTGTGGAATGCTAGATTTCCCGTATAGTGGGAACCCTATGTCTTGGGTAGGAAGACAAAAAAACGGGATGGTGAAATGTAGGCTAGATAGAGCCATGAGAAATGAAGACTGGCACAATATTTTCTCCCATACTCATGTTGAGTATTTAAAATTGTAGGGATTTGACCATAAACCTATCCTAGCCACTATCCAAAACTTCCCCAAGAGGTTTAGGAGATCTTTTATCTTTGATAATCGTTGGTTAAGAAAACCAGGTCTACGCAAGGCGATTTCCTCGAGTTGGACCCCATCGCGGGGAGGAGAATAGAAACCATTATTCATCATTATTCAGGATTGTAGGCGGACCATTGCGAATTGGAAGAAAAAAACAAAAACAAACTCGAAAAAGAAGATTTTAGAACTTTAAAACCAGATTGATGAAGCGCAACTCGATGAAAGTATTCCTATCGAGACCCAAATAGATTTAAAAAAAAACAACTTGGCGAGGCATACCTTGAGGAGGAGATTTTCTGGAAACAAAAAAGTAGAGCAAATTGGTTGAAGGAAGGAGATAAAAACACCAGTTTCTTCCATGCCTCCACAAAATAGAGGAGAGCCCACAATCAAATCGTGGGGTTGATTAACCAAAATGGTGACTGGATAGACAATGAGGCAATCATTGAGAATTTGACTATAAACTATTTCAATTACCTCTTCACTTCCTCGAATTCGAGTGATTTTGAGTGGGTACTTAGAGATGTCCCAACATCAGTGACTGAAGTTATGAATGAGCGCTTGACATGCGAATTCACGGAGGCAGAGATTAAAAAAGCTCTTTTTCCCCTAGGTCGGGGGAAAGCATCGGGGCCTGACGGGATGACCGCGCTCTTTTACCAGTAATTCTGGGACATTACAGGGAAAGATTTGGTTCACATGGTTAAAGATTTCCAAAGATCTGGTACATTCGAGATGAAATTGAATGAGACGAATATATGTCTCATTTTAAAGACCGAAAGCCCAAGAGAAATGATTGGATATAGACCCATCAGCTTGTGTAATATCAGTTATAAGATGATTTCCAAGGCCTTGAGCTGAGGCTGAAAAAACTTCTTTCGGAGCTGATCTCTGAGACCCAATCGGCGTTTGTGTCTAGGAGACTTATCTCAGACAATATCCTGATAGCACAAGAAAACTTCCACTCTCTCCGGTCAAATCCGGCATGTCGGAAGAAGTTTATAGCTATTAAAACTGATATGAGCAAGGCGTACGATAGAGTAGAATGGAACTTCCTAGAGGCGCTAATGTTGAAAATGGGATTTACCCCTAAGTGGGTAGGATAGATCATGCAATGCATCTCCTCCGTATCATACCAAAACCTCCTGAGTAGGATGCCAAAGGGGCGGATAACTCCAACAAGAGGTATTCGTCAGGGGACCCTATACCCTTATACATCTTCATTATGTGTATTGAAGCATTGGTGGCGCAACTACGAGATGCCGAATGGTATGAGAAAATCTAAGGCCTCCAGATCTCGCGGGCGAGTCCCCCTATCTCTCATATCATCTTTGCAGATGACAGGTTTTTCTTTTGCAAAGCTGATGTTAACCAAAGCAAAGAGATTATAGACATTATTCGCCTATATGGTGAGGCATCTGGCAAAGAATTAACTTCATCAAATCGTCAATCATGTTTGGAAATGAGATCCCATCTCATCTAAGAGGAGCCATTAAAGCATCCTTTGGAATATTCTAGAAGGGGGGAATGGGTACCTACTTAGGTCTACCAGAAAAGATCTAAGGATCAAAGGCCCAAGTGTTTGCATTTGTGCAAGACCGGCTTCAAAGTAGAATCAACTCTTGGTCTACAAAATTTCTATCTCGGGGGGG